>JAPMOR010015380.1:43016-125022 GCA_026543865.1 Argiope aurantia
AGCCAATCATCCTACCCGTGTGACGTCACAAATAAGGTGTAAGGCCTTGTTTTACGAAGGTCGTGGAGTACCCCAGCCCTTCAATAATAACCTCATTGACTCGATGCCTCAAAGTTGTTCAACGTTGCTAACCGTCCAGGAAAAACATAACTTCTTCTAAAAATGATTTTCTTTTAAGGAAACTCCTTTTTTTTATTTTTATTTTTTTCCTCCTATGCACAATTTTTTTTTGGAACCCAAATGCTCAATAAAGCGCATTTTTTTTCTGGCAAACAAATGTCATTTTTATTCCATATAGCCTACTACGTCTGTTGATAATATATAAATCATTCAAACGATTCTCGAGGAGCAAGATCAACCCACAACCTCAATATCCTTAGTAGAATCTGTTACGAATGTCGATTTTCCCCCCGCCATTTCTACATTTATTTTTAAATGAAAAACTTAAACTAAGCAATGTTGGAAGGCAAGGTTTATTTCCCGCTAAATTATAGCATTTTTTTTATTTTATTTTCTTTTCTTTCTTTCTAGCGAATCCTTTAATAAGGTTGATATGCCTTTCTCAAGCCAAAAAAAAAAAAAAAAAAAGCTAAAATCATGTTCTTTTGGGAACATTTTATTATTGCTGAATACTTTATAAACTATCAAACGGAAAAAGCTTAAAATTTGGAAATGAGACGTTTCAGGTCTTGCTTTTTTGGTTTGCACCAAATTTTCGTATGTTACATTTCAAAAATGTTTAAATGTGTTTTTAAATTAATAAAAAAATAAAATAAACTTTTATATTTTTAAGATGTTTGACTTTTATCTGTTTTGTTTAATATTTTAGTATGAAAAAGAGTAAATTTTGTAAAATATTCGTTATACACATTGGAAAAACGCGAATACTAATTTTCGAGTTCGAAATTTCAATTGTTCATAACTCATTGGAGTTTAATCTAAATTACAAAGTTTTATACATATTCAAGCTCCTTTAATATGAAGAATTGTGATACGAATTTGAACTACCATTGTAGAAAAACTAAGTTTGTATAAATGCAAATATGTAAACGATCCCTTTTTTGAATACAGAATAAATTTCCGCCGCAACAGGTATTTATACTTTTATATTACAAGTAATTTCAGAATAACGGGCAGAGTCCCTATATATATATATATGTTTACTAATTATGCAATACCATTCGGAAACCGATCTTGCATTTTTGGGCTAAAATCAACAATATGAAATTTTTAAAACAATAAGGAAGCAATTTTACTTGCTTTAAATACGCACCTTTTATATATGATATATGATCCTATATGACAGAAATGCAATCTGTTTTATTAAACTGTTGGAATATTCGAAAAAGTTGACAATTCGCCAGAGCATGGTATGTTATGTTATAAATATGTTAATTATATAATATATAAAATATGTTAACTAATATTCAAATCTCTTGAGTTAGTTGGTCAATTATTTCTAATGTTATCTTCAGTTATAAGTATTGCGATATAAAATGCTTGATATGTGCGAGTATTGCCATTGATTTCCAAACTTTAGCGTCGATAGCCCACCAGAATTGCACCAATAATAATATGTTTCAGAAATTCTGTCACCGTTATTTAAGCTTGTTCAGCCATTTATAATCAAGCTATAGACTGAAGCTCTGAAGAGGTTGCGAATCAGTACATAAAACTTTAACAACAAAAAAAAATTTCATGAAGCAATACATAATAATTTTATTGCATGAGAAAACCTCTAAGCAAATGGTACCAATTATAAAAAAACTCTAAAGAGAATTGATAAAAATCCGAAATGATGATACTTCTGTTAAAATTAAATATCGAAATTAGTAATAAAATTTAATTAATGTTAATTTAATTGCAAGAAATGTTTTAAAAAATTTTTTGATTAGCAATAAAAAATTTAAGTTAAAGTTTTTTTTTTAATTTTTATTTCAAATAGAACAATTAAACAATTTTTTTAAATGTATTTACTTAAATTTTTCATATTTATCTGAGTAATTATATTCTATGAACGTAATCGATCTCAAATAAAAATATTTATTTAAATCATTTTATTCTTATTCGAAAAAATATAACCTGTAAAATTTATATAATTAAGATAAAATTAATTTTTTTCCGCAAATCAAAATTTTATCATGAAATATGATGCATTTAATAAGATCCATAATAAGAGGAAATACCCTGTAATGTTGGTATGCTATTGTCCAGTTATCAGAATATCGAACAATGCATTATGGAAGTGTAAAATAATTTATGCATACTCAGTATTAACAGTATCCCCCCCCCCCGAAAGAAACAAGAGTTTATTTTCCTAAACCATGCTCTTAGACATATACTTTCAAATACAAAATTTAAATAATGAAACGGGCATTTGTATGAAAACAATTTGATTTCTGTGAAAGATGATTAAAAAAAAACATTTTTATGCTGACCCTATAGTGTAAAAGAGTCAATTAGCAAAATATTTCCTATTACATTCATCTATGAAATTCAAAGTTTCTAGTTTTTATCTACAAAATTTGCAGTATATGCTCCTTTTAATATTTATAGACATTTATCAGAAATATAGAACACTTATTTTAAGATTGAAAATTTATTTAATACGGAAAATCTGCCAAAGGCCATCTTATTTCTGTAGGAATGCATCTTCCAATGATCATTACTCGAAAAAATCACGCATACATATGCTATTTTGATTAGTCGATTTTTGCAACTAAGACTTTAAAAAGAAGATAACTGAAATTTGAGCAGTTAAGATACTTCAGAGAAATAATGGAATACTGAACCAGAAAATAAATTTCTTTGCTCATATTAAGTTTTCCATAAGAATGGCGTATATCAGTAACGAGGAACGTTTCAGAATGTTGTATGTCATCGCAAATGACTTTGTCACAAAATTTATTACAAATGCACAGAAGATTAACTATGACGCCATTAGATCTTTAGCCTTCTAATATGCGAGAGACACAAGGAAGGAGGTAAAGCTGTAGCAAATTTAGTGTTAACCAGGGTGTACCGTGTGAATGTCTGCTACATTACATCCACAAAATTGTCACAAAATAAAACAAGGCTTTTTCCGAAGCCCCGGCATCTTTCTAGGAAGTATATTTCCAGATTGGCTTAGCGATTACCAATTACAGGGTCGTTATTACTTCTCTGCAGAAGGTGAAGAGCTATAAAAAGCGCGCAGAAATTGAAATTTTCATTTATTTTTCAAATTGCTTTCATGTTAGTATTGAATAGTTAACTCATAATTCCACTTCCAAAACGACATTGCAGAAAGCATTTCCATTTAATAATTAGCATCCATATGCCATGAATAGCAATAATTAAATCCTTGACTAATGTCTAGAATTTTGTGATTGGATTTAGCTTCAAATAGTATCAAATCCTTCTTTCAAGCAAAATGAAATTCGGAGAGGTGAGTGTCGCTTTAATCATAAAAGTATAAATTGTTGACATGATCTCTTTTGGAACCATGATGACCCATTCTTATACTTTAAGTTCATCAAAGTGATAATTTTCTATTAATATTTGGTATGAGATTTTCAGAAATGTCTTATATTGTACAGCACTACGCAGACAATTGACGTATTTGGCTAGTTTTGAATCGTTTACACTCTTTTATGTATGATTTACTGTTGTAGGTTTCTGCCGATGAATTCAAGAAGCCTGTCATAATGCTACACCCAGATCGGTACATGCAAATATTGTTAGAACGTCTTTATGTAGGTGTCGAACATGCTCATTGCAAACATTTCAAAGACACTTCAATTAATGTATTATTTAATCTTGCTTAAAAATTAATAAGAGTTAATGAATACATTATTATTTTCCGATATATCAACATTAATAACTTACTGTGATGAGTGTATAATCTCCGAAACATACAACTAAAGACTTGTTGGAACAGAACAGAAAGAATATGAGGTATGAAAATATTATGAAAGTCAATAAAGCTACCATTTTATATCTTAGCAAATAAGAGTAGTTAACTTTGTATGGTTGTTGATGACAAAAAGAAAAGTATATTTACAAGTTGATTTTTTTATTTTATTATGTGAGTGTATAAAAATTTGATTTTAGTAACTTTTCATACTGAAATCAATCTTTTCATATAACTGTCTATCTCATTTAATGAAATTTTGTAATTGAAAGTATATGCTCAGATGAAATATTTAAGAAAATAAATGCTTATTCCACTTTTTTGAGACATCCATGTAAATACAACACTGAGAAAAGTAATCAATAGCATAAACAAAACCATATTTAAGACTTTAAAATATATTTTTTGAATATAAGTAAAATATACTAAACAAATACTTCAACAATATTAATGAATTTAAAACAATAAAGAATTTATGAAAAGATTGGAAACAAACTGCATTAGTATTAGAAGTGACATATGCTAAAGTTCAGAATCTCCACTGATTGAACCATAAAAAAGGGAGAGAAAAGAAAGAAATTTCCCTGGGTCTAAAATATTTTAACTGTAGGAGTTAGTAAACAAAGATTACAAATAGGAATTCACAGGTGATGAAGTTTTATATAAAATCAAAGATAACTTTTTTGCTTTAAATTTTCAATCCAAAAAATATTATTTTGATATTAAGATTCATAAAGTAGTCGTGTATCTACAATTAGAATTAACATTAATAGTTAATTCTAGGATTATAAGAGAACAAATCAAGACTGCTGAAAGAAAAGTGAATGCAACTTTCATGGAAATAATCAAATAGAATCCATAAATATCTCATTTAATTTCATTGGAGCATAATTGCTCTTTGTTGAAAAGCACAAAATAATTATATATTAAAAAAATATTTTTGTTTATAGAATGTATTAATACATTAAATGGTATAAAAGTCATAAGAAATTTTTAATGCGAAATTTTAAGCAACTTAGAAAATTTCTAAAATACAAGTCTCCAAGAAAAAGATTATTTTCAACTGATTCAGTATGATGTATAATTTATTTTTCCTAAACAAGAAATTTCTTAAAGTTGTTGCTATTTTATAAGAATACTGTTATTACTATGTGATATGATGACAAATAAAGGTATTCATCATTTACCAAATAATGATTTAAGCAACAAATTTAAGTTGAACAAATCCAAATGCAAAAGAATTAATTCTAACTTTCCACCAATAAGCATATCAAGTTACTGCCAGTTCAGAAATTCTCATAATAATGAGTGTCTGATTACTTTATTATAATATTTTCATGAGAAATTAATGTTATCCAGTAGTAATTTTTATGTAATGTTACCATTTAATTGATCTACCTTCCAGATAAGGACAATAATACTTCCCTATAGAATCACATAAATTTGACCTACAGCATGATCTCTAATTGTGTAAAATCAAGTTTACCTGATTCTACACAATTAGAGATCATGCTTTTATTTTTCATATTATTTTTAAAAACTCACACTAAGCCCTTAAAATATGAATGAGAGAATGCCTCTACCAAATAATATAATGCGAAATTAAAAGAAATAAATAATCATTTTAATAACTATAATGTAAAAAACAAAATGTGACTTCATTTGATATAATGTATGTAAATCTGCTAATATATTTCTGTCACAATAGATATATATCAGATGTAACATCTTATCAGAGAATTTTCAGAAATTAACAGCTCAAAAAGAAAATTTCAAGTTTTAGCTCATATTTTTGGAAGGATAAATATATGCTTGATTATAAAACAGACAATATGTTTAAAATTTACTGAAAATATGTAAGAATGTAAGAAAAAATTTCAGTAGTCTTAACATACTATAATCCACAAGATGACAATGAGATCAATATATTAAACATAACATATGTTTGCAATTTTTTTACATCTACAGTGAAATTTATGAATTAAAAAAATCTGATGATTCAGGTTAAGATTGAATTTTAGTTATGGTGAATAATAATGGATAAGATCAAATGTTATAAATATTCTTATGGTTAATTTGAATTATAAAACAAATAATCTTGGATAATCCATACATAAATGCAAGTAAATAAAGTGTATCAAGTGATATTTTTATACAAATAAAATATATAATAAGATAATATATAATTGACAATATTTAATCTGAAAAGCCAAAAAGCTATTTCCAAAAATTGTCAGCATTCTTTTAAAATTGTAGCAAATGTAACACTTTAGCTAGGAGAAAATCTTGAATCCTCCCCCCACCTGCAGTTAGATAGTTTAAAACACCAACTACGTTTTATAGAATACCCATTGTTTTTTTTTAATTAACTGCATTGTATAGAAACTAATTTCTTTATAAAATACTAAAATACATTATTGGAATGTACTATTTATTTAAAACAAAAAAGGTTTTATGGCTACTACTTTAAAAGTAAAGCAATTCTAATGTTTTATAGATAAAAACAATTAAAAAAAGAATATATTCAAACCATATCAATATAAAAAAATTTATTGCATATAAGTGCATTTCATTATAAATTCTTCAATGATTCACAACAGTAACTCTAAAAATATATGGAATGTTTCATTGTCACAGGTATAAAGATAGATTTTAGTTGAATCAAAATATACATAATCATACTAATACTTCATTTAGAAAAATTTCTCTAATTTTCTTGTGCACAAATATCATATAAATAAATTGCAATGGACGGAAATTCTAAATGTATAAAAGCTTACTCTGATAATAAAAATATATGGAATGTTATAATCTTATAATTCTGATAAGAAACTTATAAACAGAGAAGGAATAGTATATTAATAAACAATTTAGTTAACAAAAATTGTATCATGATTTTTGCATGTGATTATGATAAAGTCACAGGGATGAATTACTTAATAAAACTTTCAAGTAATATCCATAGTTAACATATGAAAGAGCAGACAATTTAACAATTACTGATATTTTCATTAAAAAAATATACAATTTATTTAACAGAAATAAGAAATATACGAAGTATAAAACTATTTTTATTAAATACAGGGAGTGTAAGATTTCAAGCATTGAAAAAATATGCATATTCAATTTATCTAGTTTTTTCTCTTAAATAATTAATGAAATTTTCTTAGTACAAAATGTAAAAATAATATATATATCACAATATAATGAACAAAATAGCAAAAAATCAAAACAGTTATTTAATCAGTTCTATTTATATACTTTTGTCTAATATTAATATGAGATCACATTTTTTCCTCCAAAGTAATAAAAAAAATGTAGTCCATTTAAACAACAAATAATCAGAAAAAATAGACTAATTTTACATACATCAAAAATATAACTCACTGGTAGCATGTATAATTCATCAAAAAAGGATTTAAAAATAAAGAGAATGAAAAAAATGAGATTGCAAATCTAAACAAATAATAAATCATACCCATAAAACTCACCAACACATGTTAAAAAAATAAATACAAAACAGATAAAAACACATAAAATAATATTCTAATAAAAGTCAAATTTTACAACTGTATTCCGTCATAGTTTCCAAGCTGAAGACCAATAACTAAACTCACTCAAACTAGCCTATTGTCTCACAAATGACTAATAGCATATGTCTGACAATATATCTTTCATTACATTTATAAACTGTAGCAGCATTTCTTCATGGTCTCAGCATGTTTGTAATACAATTTACTTAATCAAAATAGAAACTATAGAGGGGAAAAAATGAAAAACAAAAACTTTTCTACTACTAAAAAAAACACTAAGTGACTAGTGGACTATTAAATCTGGAGGAGGGGGGGAATCTTTCAAGATAGATGACGAGTCACTAAAGCCAAAGAATCTAATAGGAATTCATATAAAATATATAAGTAATAGATTTTTAATATATAACATTTATAAATCAAATAAGATATGTAATTGATAAAATATATTTAAATCATTTACCAAGATACATAATTATGTTGATTTTTCATAGCATCCAACATACTTTTAAAGAGAGATTCCATTTGAAACTGATTAAGCATCAATTATATATAACAAAGAATTAGGACAGATATACATAATTCCAATAATCAACAAAACTAATTGCAACTATAAGAAAACATTAACTTCAATACCAATTTAATTTAATAATTTTGATTCAGATTCTCATAAAAATGTTATCAGACGTATATATGTTACGGCCAAAGCCCAAAATCGGCCAGTTTGCGAATTGGGCAACGTTGCTGTAAACTTACCGGCCAATGTCCGATCTTTTCTTGATTTCGGGCCTTGGCCGGCCAATTCGTGAAGTGGCTTGGGACGATCGGCCAAAGTAGGAAGATTGTCAAGAGCAGATTGTTTTACATACTGTTAAAAATGAAGTATTTAAAAATAAGTACTTTTGTGTACTGTTTTTTTTTTAAAGTACAATTGTTTCAGAAACGAGTTTAAATATAAGTGACACCTCTGAGTTAAAAATAAGCTTGTAATATACAAAAATATGATCTCGTGTTATTCTGTTCTCATATTAAAGCCATAATAGAAATTATTCAGTGAATGTATATGCTGTAACAACGTGATAGCGTGAAGATTAGATGTGTGCCCTTCAAAATGAACAAATTATATCTTGAGCAAATGCGTTGTGTATCATGTATGAATACAAAGGCAAATTGAGTATTCAGGTTTCAATTACATTTAAGGGTTATCCTTAGTCCTTTTCTGCTCCATGGACCTAATATTAAAGATCCCAGATCACATTGTCTCTCAAAATATCGCTTAAAAAAATATGAAATTTTTTGCAAAGGCAAATATATGGGGTAATCAAAACAAATATGAAGGAAAAATAGTTTTGTTACTAATATCACTTAAAGGCATTTCTTTGCTGGCGCCATCTGTCAAATTCCAATATGTTGATAAAAGCTTTTTTTTTTTTTTTAAATTTGACGTGCTTGTGCAGATTAAATTTTATTTTTATTTTGAGCGAAATATATTATTGAAAAATATGGTTAAAATATTTCTTTACAAATTCATTAAAAATCTAAGCATAATTTATAAATTAAAACATTGGTATCATTAAAAAGACAATTTTTTTAGCTTTAATTTGATACAAAAATAGATTTTGTGCTGTATTTTTTTCTGGTTATAGCAACAAAACGCCAAAATTATGCTTAATTTTTTAATTATTTAAAATTCTAATTAAAAATTTTGAATAATCATTCCATGGTGCACATTCCCGACCTTTAAAGTATATGTATATATATGCCAAATTTGATAACTGTATGTCAAACGGTTTGGACTGTAAAGCGCCAACATACACCCATGTGCACACATTGAGCTTTATTTATAGGTATAGATTATCACATTGGGCTTTGGCCAAGGATTCCCGGCCACTTCGCGAAATGGCCAGCGAAAGTAGAATATACAATATTAATTGCAAGTATTTCGGACTTTGGCTAAACCTCTTGGCCAGCCAATTCGCTAACTTGCCATATTTGGGCTTTGGCCGTAACATATATATTAAATTTCTTCAAATAAATTTTTTTTACATTTCTCAACCATGAGGCTATAATGTTATCCCTGACTCCATGGTGTGAACAATTACAATACAAAAATAAGCACATATTTACAAAATACTATTTTTATTGCCTAATTTTTTTTTAAAACAATAACAGAAAAAAAATATAAAATATATACTTCATAGAGCATTTTAAGATGAGGAAAATGTTATATATATCAAAAATTAATTTAATTCAAGAAAAATTTCTATTAACATTTCCACAAAAATTAAATTTAAATTCATGTCTTCCTAAGATTTGTAAAGTAGCAATTTGAGAGAGGAGGAAGTTCTCCAACAGGTTATGTAAAATATTGAATAATGCAGTCAAATATATATACAAGGCAGCTTTTATATATATATATATATATATATATTAACAGTAAAACAATTGTCTGAAAACAATTTTAACATGAATACACTAATAATTGAAATGCTCTAGTGCATATGCTGCAATCATATATTTAAATTCAACAACAGCAACAACAAAAAATGGACGGAAATTGTAAATGCATTTTATAAAAATGCTGGAATTTGCAGCATATTATAATAAAAAAAAACATTCAATAAAAAATTTTCATAAGAAAAAAAGAATAAATCTTGCATCATATTAACTACCTTATGCATCAGCAGTATTGATCTAAAAATATTAATATGATAGTTTCATAAGAGGGAAAAAATACTCGAGCCAAAAATATGATATGAGATGGTACACAGAAAGGTAAGGTAAACAGAATATTTAAAAAGGAATATATCATGAATAATATAACTTTTCTTGAAATCCACTATGAAATAATGCATTTCATTATTGTCTAATTTAGTGAATAAAAATCTATTCATTAAAAAAATGTTTGTTATTTACATATATGAGTCAGATGTTTTCCCTCTATCCCAATTCTATAAACCTAAAAAGAGAATAAAACTGTTAAAAGAAAGCATGCACACACACAAATAAAAATGCAACAAAAATAAATATTTTATTTACATCTTTATTTACAAGTCTTTTTTTTTTTAAACCAAGTTTAGCATTTTAAACTGTTTTATAAATGAGAATGAGAAGACTACAAAAAATATATTATACACAAATATATTTTTCACAAATACCAGAACATTATATTTCCTTTATTCATATATATATATATCAACTAATCATACTATCTACCAGAATGGTGTTTAGAAATACAAAGTAATGGCCTAGTATGAGATAGTATCTTCGAATAATTCCTATTTCATTCTTGACATTGTGAAGCAAGAAAAAATGGTGAAAAAAAAATTACAGAAACTAATTGAATGAAATGTTTAATGAATTAAGATTTATAGTTCTAATTTCTTTAATTCTCTTCTCTTTTAAATACATTATTCATTTTACGAAGCATTTAATTGTTTAATAGACAACATGAACAATCATTCAGTTTTTTGTATTCATTGCTCTGAAGCAATGTAAATGCTACTTGTAAAATAGTAATATGCAAACTATTACACTAGTTGCCCTATTTTAAAAAAAAATAATACATATTCAAATAAAAAAGTCAACAAATTTTACATTATAAACTGTATTAGATTTGTAAATTAAAATAAAAAATCTGTGTTTTTGCATATATGTTTTTTTTTTTTTGTATTGCTAAAGAAACTAATGGTATCGTCTTTGCAACATCTTGGGAATGGAACAATTTTATACATAGAAATGAAAGCGTAAAGTTCATTAATCTTTTAAATGTGTTTCAATGTGAATAAATGTCCCTCAGTTTTACCATTTAAAATAAAACCTATTTCAGGATATTATCCTTCACAATAAGAAGAACCATGATATTAAGATGAAAATTTTTAAAAATTCAAGAATGAGATAGAAGATATGTTTATTTATTATTTGGTCTCATTGACTGATTTCTTATTTTATATAAATTTTTGGGGAATCAATATGTTTATTTATTTTATTAGAAAACAATTAAATCTTAAATACACAGCATAGTACTTTTATGAAGATTTAAGTAAATATTTCAAAAATTTATCCTAACTATCCGTAACACCTTAGACCAATAATATTTACACAATTTTTGTGAGCTAAAGTTAGAAATTGTGATTAAATAATAATTGAATTTAAGAAAACAGCTTTATTAAAATAGTCACTGTCTGCACCCAGAAATTAGAAAAAGTAAAAGCAATTCCATAAGAGTGAATAACAATTTTAAAATTGAATATTAGAAATATTAGCATCAATCACTCTTGTTAATAATATTTATATTATAATCAAAAGTAATTATTACATAAAAAGGAAAGTTATTGCTCAGTTTAATTTTATAGATAAAGGAAATCATTTAATGCAACACAACAAGTACATGAACTGCAAATTGTGCAATAGACATTTTAAATTTTAAAGAAATCAATATAACTGCTTGTATATTGCATGCCTTTGCACCAAAAGTGTTTATACAAAAAACATAAGCAACTGTAAAATACAGAATAATATTTTTAATTACATTTAAATTAACAAATCCCCTGAATTTCTTAATGTCTTTCCCCTAAATGCATATTTTATCCCAGCAATTTATATTTTTTAAAAATAAAATAAAAGTTTTTAAATAACCTATTTAATATTGGATGATGATCCATTTAATTCTCAGAAATGAAGTTATATTAATAGAATATGCCTTTTCTAGTCATTTAATTTTAGGAATTGTAAGGAGTATACTGCACAATTTTAAATTCAGAGAGGAGGAATCAAATGCAACCAGTTTTAAGATCATGCACAAATAACAGGAAGCTTGGAGTATAAATATTTCTCATCTTTTAAAAAATATTAGCATATATTTCCAATGTCAGATAAGAATTAAAAAACCCTTTATGTTAATTTCAATAGTTCAAAATTATCTTACCTTTAACAATACTTAATAGAATATGTATTAACAAAGAAAGCTGCAAGAAAATACTCAATTTGTTAAATACTCCACAACTGAGTACCATAACTGCTTCAGCTGCTGGTCGGTATGGGTCTGAACCATCATCAAAGTACATAGGGCAATCATCATCTATATAACAGGAATATATTATTAAATTAATAATAAGAATAATTCAAAACTAAAAACTATCTAAATCTTGTGAAATGTTTATACATGTTAGAATAATAAAACAATTCAGAAATGTATGGTTTCAATCACCTTATTTGTATAATAAAGCAAAATAAATCTTACGCTCTCTTTCATATTCATCCATGAGCAGAGCAACTTGTGCTCCTTCAGAGGCATTGTTACTGGTAACATCCTGTTTTATATGGCAGAAAGCTCCAACAGATTCTGACATCAAAAGACGATTTAAATCAGCTTTCTGGTAAACCTTTTAGAAACATAAATGCTAAATTTTTATTTTTGCAAGTCAATACAACAACAACAACAATACTTTTAATGTAGAATCTAGAAAATCATTCTTCAAATTAAATTATTATTCACTGATTTTTTTAATTCCAAAAAAATACAAATGCTGAAACATTTAGCATATCATGAACTAATTACATTAAAAATTATGAGCTAAATGCTTTTTATTTTCTCGCAAAAGGGATGGAGAGCCCTAATATTTTAATGTTAGGAAATAACATTAAAATACAATTTTATATTAACAGTACTTACCCAGCATCTATATTTACTATAGGCATCTTCCTCATCATATGTTATCAAATATGATTTTAAGTTTTCCTTCCAAAAGCCAATGCATTTCATTTTGTAATCAGGTTCACCTAAAAAAATGAAAATAAATAAATAAATAAGTGTGAGTTTAATAAATCATAAATTTCATTTTCTGATTCATAACTGTAAAACAGTTTAATTAAAAGTGATATATGATCAAGGAAGAAATAAGAGCAAAATTATAATGCCAGATCTTAATCTACCAAACATTTGATAATATTATGTATATTTATATATATATATATATATATATATATATAACCAATCTAAAGAAAGAAATATTTTGAAAACAAAACGAAATATTTTCGGAATCGCAACTAAAAATTATTTCTTAATCAAATTAAAAGCAAAAAGGGGAATTCCAATGGGAACAGCTTTCTCAAGTGCTTTAGCTAATATTTTCCTACATTACTATGAGAAAAAATAATTAAATATAATTTAATAGACAGGTGGAGGTATATTGATGACCTACTTTTGGTAAACTTCGACAACAATAATATTGTTACTAATTGCTATTCAAAAGATTTAATTCTAACAGAAACAAATAAAAATCAACTTGAGGCTATCTTTCTGGATTTAAAAATCGAAATTGCTAATGATAAAACAATAATTGGTATCTGCGATAAAGGGGATGAATTTAACTTTAAAATTACAAAACTATGTAGCTATCATTCCAATCTAAACTCTAAAACTTTCAAAAATCTAATTTTCTCACAAGTTAAGAGGATCAAAAGAGTTTGCAATAACAAAAACTCCTATATTGAAGCATCAAATAACGTCATTAAAAATTAATTTCCAAAAAATTACTGTAATGTCAACTTTTTAATTAAACAAGGTATGGTTTGGGATAAATCCTTTACCTAAAATAAAAATAGAACTTTCCTTGCATATTAGATCACTCAATTGATGGTGCTGGGAGACTACAATTATTATTTACCTTTAATACATTAGCTTTGTGTTTTTAAAAAGCGGGAATTACAATTGATAGCTTAAAATTTCCTTGCTGCTGGTGGTATGTTCTTTCCTTTTTGTTTTTTCTTTAAGTGTTTTATGTTATTGTATTTTTACTTATTAGTGGTTATTTTCTTCTAATTTGTTGTCCTTTCTGTTTAAATGGTATATCTCTTAGGCCTAATTTCATGGGATTTTCGGGTCACGAGGAATCATTATTAGGCATTTTTGGCTGTATTCCCTCACAGAAAAAATCCCTTTTTTTGAATCCCTGCCTGAGGGTGACCCTTGAAAAAGTCTTCAGGCTGGATCCTTTTTTTATTTGCCTTTTATTTGGTTTATTTGATTTTCCCATTAACTTGATTTTAATACTTTTGTGTGTATATATATATAGTTTAAAACTTAAAAATGCTATTAAATAAATTCGTGTTCCTGAAATGCAAAACAAGCCTGTCAATAATTTAATATAATTTCTGATTGCTATATATTAAAGTAAATATTATGCTTTGTCTTAAAATTATTTCGTTATAATAACTGATATAAATATATTTAAAAACACATTTACATTAATAAGTATTATTTTACACAAGTATTACAAAAATAATATCAGATATACTATTAAGATCCTTACTATAAATATCCACAGGTCTGCCAAAATAATCTACTGATATGCAATATTCCGCATCAATATATATTATCTTCTGATCAACATCACAAACTGAAAAATCAGATATAATATCCTGACATTTAACATTTGGTCTGGGACTAGATGTCACACCACCTCTTATTCTAGTTTCAAATAATATATCTCCTTTCTGTTGAAACCGAAACTTCCCAGCAACAGGACATTTAATAGAAACAGGATTTTTTTCTGAAATAATGAATGAAAAATTAAAATCTTATGAATTCAATATAAAGATAGATTCATTAAAGATTATGGTATAATAAATACATATAATGAACTGAGTAAATTTTAAAAGAAGAACAGAGTAACATATAATTAATAAATATTTATAGTCAAGACTTTTCACAGTCTTTCAATTCAAAAGCCTTTCTACTTAGTTAAGATAATTTCCTCGGTCATCACCGATTCCATGTTTTAAGATACTAGAAAACACCTCAACACTTTTTAGAGCCATTTTATAGGAGTAACTGTGTCAATTTATCCTGCTCATCAATTTATAAGCATTGTTCAAATCTACCACGTAGATGAATGAGTAATTTATGTGTGTTTTCTCAAGATTTAACAGTACTATTTATCAAAAATAAATAAATTTAACATATATGGTCCTCTCTGCCAACAAGCATCAAAATTTTATAAAGATAAAAACTTTAAAAGATACAAATTCACAAAAGATCAGTAAACTGACTATAACTATTAAGTGTCAGAATTATTCAGAAATTAACACTTAATGAATTTTTATAAATAAATTATCTATTTCAATAAAACTGGTTGTTCTGTGAATAACTTAATTTCTAATTATGCTGTATAAAAAGACTTTGAAGTAATCACAACCAAATATTTTTACAGGTTACTCTAAATAAATAAATCTATGCAAAAATATAAAGAAGAAAATTAACACCATGCTGTTGTTTACTTTGTAATTTAATTCTTAGATTCAAACAAAATATATCATCAAATTGATATTTTATATAAATTGCAAGAAATAATGTTTTATAAAATGACAACATAATCTTTTATGAAAGAAATAGAAAAATTGCATGCACATATTTTCAGCATTTGGAAATTTAGATTTGGAACAATTTCTGATAATTTGTAAGTTACATTCTAACATTAGTCACCAATATTCCATCACATTCTGAACAAAACTGGATATGATAATCAGAAGAATGACCACAAATTTACAATATAAAAAAAAATCAACATTTAACACAAAGGTTAATACAATCTTATGTTTTCTTAAATAGCAATTAAAGAAACTAACATTATTGTTCACAATGTTCTCTCATTGATCAGTTGAGATTTGAATAGTTTTTAATGGTCTATAACTACATTACTTATAGAGGTAAAACAAATATATTTAGAAAATAATATTAAAATCAATAAGCCTTACTTATAAAAATATCATATCTCCACTGCTCTTTATTAGGAAACATAGCCCAAGAACATACAGTAGAAAAATCATCAACAATTAACGACTTTCCTATTAAAAAAAATGTAAGTTTAATAATAAATATTTTCATAAACAGATTAAGATAGAAAGCAATTTCAATTTATTTTCAAACAAAGTTCTTACAAATTAGAGAAGTTAAAATTAACAGAGAAGTTAGCAAACATTTTACAATTTGTAAGCAAATACATCTATTAAACTGTGACAGACTTGATATAGGAAATTAAAATAACTATTTTTAAAAAATTTCTTTGCTGTTTAGTTAGCATAGTACCTTTGTTTTTCACAAGAATAAATAGTACAGATTTTTTCAAACAATAATTTAAATACTTTCTGCTGAAAACATGATAGTTAAATGCTTCTCATTTATTTATTATTTTTTTAATTACTTAATTAACAATAATAATTGGTTAGCAAGTTTCTTTATTCTAATTACCTACTTTTTGAGAATATAAATTATTTTACATATAAGCATTAATAACTTTAATCATAATAAGATGGATAACAGTTTTGTTTATTTTCAGCTGTAGTTTGAAGTAAAGCTCATAAAGTGATTTTTGACCTTTACATATACTTTTTTATATAAATAACAATAAAACTATTTGTTTTTAGTATTTAATGTTTATAGCAATGATGGACATTGTAACAAAGTGATTCATCATCAGCATACAGTTACCAATCTATGGGAGTAAAATGTTATATTATAGCAGTAACAATTATTATAAAGAATCAGATTTTATAAAATTCTAAATTTGTAGAAATCTAATGATCTCTTAAGAAGGCTTAAAATAAAATACACATTTGATAATGCATTGGGAGTATGTAATTTAATGGCTTTAAATACATGCATTGGGAGTATACAGACTGCAACTTCCAAATTCCTAGAAGTATTATAAAAGCTAAATGTGTAAATAAAAAAACATATTTGCCTTAAAATATCAAATTTATTAATAAAAATAAGCATTTAAACCACACCTAACTAAATATAAGGAATTAAAGCAAAAGAACAAAGAAAAAAAATGCCATAAAAATTCAAACAACTTGCCTTTTCTGTATCTAATAACGTTATGATGACGTGGCACAAAGTCAAAACACATAAAATCCTTTTGACTAGATAAAAAAACAAAAAAACAATAATAATTGTTATCAACAATACATAGCAATGTAATAAATAAATAAAAATAATAGGAAACACCAATAAAGAAATCTTTAAAATATTTGTAATAAAATTACAGCAAAACAAGAAACATTAATCTATTCTGTTTTTGTTTTTTTAAAGGTAATATAAAAAGTATAAGCATATATAAAAAAATTATTTTACCATCCATTAATTCCCATTCTTGCTAGCACAAATCTAGAATCTCTACGTTCATGACACACATAAACTTGTTCTTTTTCTCTTCCCTGATCAGGCTTCCATCGCTCCACAATATGTGTGGCATTTATAATTACTTCAGCATCGAAGTTAGCAGTGTTGATCCATATGCCAGTAAAGTTATCGTCAAATTTGCATCGAGGTGGCACATACTCAGCTTTGACTATAAATAAAAGATATAAAGAACATCTATACAAACTATTAATATTACATATATGCCAAAATTCAATGAAATGTTATATTTACCAGGAGTTAAATGCAATCTTTCAGGTCCACCTTGTGCTGTCTTTAAAGTGTTGCATTCTGCGGTAATTGAGACAGATATGAAGAAATCATCATCCCTATTTGCAAGCTGAAAAGGAAATTCTCTGTTGTATTATAAAATCAGAAAATTAGAGAATCAAACTGAAACAGATTTAAAAAAGGAGCTATTTTATAATTAATATTCAACTATAATGGAAAATTCGAAAATAAAATGTTTTTTAGTTGCAACAATGAGGTCCAACCAGAAGCTCTGACGTCTCTGACAGATCAAATTTGTAGTATATAAGATATTCTAAATGTATTCCTTATACAATCTTTACATTTAAATGATGTAATTATTATAGTTTTTGAAAATGAATATAATTCTAATTTCTTCAAAAACTGATATGAGATATTATAATAATTTAAAAATGTGCATATTCCTGTCTATTTTTAAACTGATATATTTTTAAATGTCTCACATTTCAAATTATAACAAAATAGATATCAAACATATATCTTTCTAAAGTCATTTAATTTATTTTGAACTGTTTACTAGTATGAATTATTTTTTAAAGATGAATAAACAAAATTATATATAATACAAATTAAATGGTTTAAAAAATAATATAATTCTGTTGTTCTGCTTGAAATAGATAAAGGATTATTATGAGCTTCAAATATTACTTGCTTCTTAACACAAATAATAATGGGTTAATTTAAAATTTCAAGCAAGACATTTATTTGTAAATCAATATTCAACAAACAAATCAACAGAAACTTTAATTTAATACATTATAATCTTTCACAAGGCAAACAGGAAAAGTATATGAAATATCACCTAAGAGTAAAAATTTAACTTAATGAATAAAAAAGTGAAATGAACTATGGTAAAAAGATTTATGTAAAAAAAAAAAAAAGTCAAAGATTGCTTAACATAATTTTTTTCTTTCAAAATATAAGCTATTTAATGTATCATATATAAATATATACTTACAAAACATCTATATGCTTCTTCTATTCTTGATTCACGAGCATTCAGAACAGCCCAATAATGATTTTTGCCAATATACCAATCTCCCAAACATTTATATTGTACCTCTACATAAAATTTGATAATTTAATAATTACATATATCACAACTATCATGCATTTTTAAAAAATACATATATAAATTACTTTATGATGTATGTTAAAAAACTGCTGGTGCACATACTATGATTATGCAAAAAAGCAAACATTGAAAAATAAATTGAGTATTTTCATATACTAAATTAGGTTTTTAATGTAAAAGTTTGAATATATTCTAGTTTGTTCAAGAAAAAAGTTAACATTTGTTCTATCAGATTTGACCAATTAATCTATAACAAAAAATAATCAAATTACTAACCTGCATCCTGCGTCTCTGCAACGCCCTCACAATGACGATAATTCATCAAATACTGCTGATTTTGTATGTAAAACTGACTTCCAGGCGTTTGACATGCTGTGATGTTAGCTTCTGGATGCTTGCATTCACCAGTAAATAAAAATTGATTTTGATAAGCAAATTTCCATACACCTTCCAAACTGGACCGACAGTTCTTCAAGGTAGGGTTTTTAGCTAAAAGAAGTAAAACAGTATGTATGAAATAAATGTATTTAGATTATAAAATCTCAATTGATTAATTTTAGTCTGTATTCAGTGTGATAATAAAATATGAAAAAAAAAATACAATTTTCAACTACTAATAATAGTTACTCACAAAACCATGTTATAAGTTCTTTATGAGGATCCAAATGTTTACATACAGAATAAACTGAAGGTTTCTCTGACTCAAGATTGATGCATCCAGCTGAAAGGAGAAAAAGAAAAGATGTTTAAAGAAATGCCTTAGTTTCATTGAAGATAAATGATATTTAAAGATTTCCATAAGATATATGAAATATAATTAAATTTTCATTTCATAGTATATTAAAATAAAATGTTGTATATATAAGAATTTATAAATAATTATGATATACAAGAAATGTAAAATACAATAGAAAACTTTTATTACACATTCATTGATATTTAAAATTGTAAATATTTCCTTCTACTCACAAAAAACACTGCTAAGATCACATAAAAGTCAGATACCAAACTAACAAAAATTCTTCTTTTTTTTTTTTTAATAATTAAAATTTAAGCCCCCTAAAATTTCAGTGTAAAATTCCAGTGAAATATAACAATGCATATGTCATATAAATGAATAAAATATTTTTATTTTCAGTATAAAAAATAACAACATTAATATAAATATATACAATAATAAGCAGATTTCACTCACTTTCAATTTTTTCTAGAACATTCAAAGTTCTTACTAAAATGCGGATACAATGGTAGCAATTGCTAGGAGAGAAAAAATAAATAACCACAGCATTATAAATAGAATTTCTCAAAAAAGCTCAGACATTTTTAACATCACTACACACACACATACATATATATTATAAGACAATGGTATGAAGTTTGCATCACTACTATGAAAAATATAAGCATAAAAGCTATCATCATATTTATATAAAAGGAAATAAGTGGAAACTATATATTTTTCATATCAAACAAATCTTTAAAGAATAATTTCATATTCATGAAAATACACCATCCAATTATTTTTAAGCATTAAATTTTCATAGACATTATACTATATTATTTCAATAGACTCACACTTGTTCTCTTCAATGTGCATATGAATCATCCTAATAGTGATGAGTTACATTTTTAATGGCACTATAACATCATAGCACTACTAAAAAATTAACTGTCTGTTTCATCTGTCTTCTAATTTTTCCCAAACTACAGTTTTTTTTTCTTCTTTTTTTTCTTATCACTAATATTAACTACTCAGATACTGAACAGAATCTGAGTAGAATCTAACTTTTAACAATAGAAGAAAATCAAAAAATCAGATAATTGATGAAACAATGAAAATAATTTGGATTTTGGAGTAAAAACAAAATTTATTTACAAAATAATGATTTTTATTATTAAAAAGGTGCCAAAATGCACAACTAAACTGGTTTCATCATAAAGTGAATGGAAAAAAAATTAAACAGGTGTGAAAAATCAATTTTGTATAATATTTTCAGAAGTAATCACATAAAAATCTCATTTGATCTTTAATGAATTAAAATTCCAAAAGATTACTACACTACTTATTCTTAACCTCCAAACAATATCTGTGCCAAATTTTGTCTGTCCTGTAAAGTGCTAGCACACACACATTCTCTTTTATTATTAGCAAATAAATGAATAAATACAGAAATCAGAACTAAAAAAAGGGGGGGGGGGGCTGGTCTTGGTACTTTTTCTATTACAAAAGGATAACTTTCCAATATTACGCAAATGCATTCACAATGCATTTATTAGCTTCAGTACATCATTACAAAATTACTAGTAGAATTCTGACTAAGGAATTTAAAGGAATAAATACTTTAAAGTTTGCTTAATAGATTGAAATATAAAAAATAAATATAGAAATTCCTAATATGGATATATTTATTATGGAAGTTAAAACTGTGCAGCAAGATTTATGATTAACTTTCTTGCCAAACATGTCAAAATGATACCAATCATCTTAAAACTTGCCAAAAGCGTGCCATCTTGGGAATTTATCAGAAATGGCTTTTAGGGTTGCAATAAAAAATTATCATGATTGCACATGGCCACAAATCACCACATAATAATTTAATTTTGATAACCATACACTGTATAGACATTAATATCTATATAGATATTTCAATAAAATACAAAATACGGCAACAAAAGCAAATAATCACTGGAGCTATAATTTTTTAACACTATAACTTTTAGGGTTGCAATTAACAAATTAAAAATAAAATCAGAAAAAAATAATCTAGAATTAATAGATTCTGAAAAATTACGATCCACAAAATGGAATTATTAAAAGATAGTTGCCATATTCTCATACATAAGGCATGCACATTCCAACTTTGTTTATTCATCAAATATTCGAAACTGCTTAACTTTAAATGTGTTATGCAAATATATAACTTCAGTTATTTATTGATTTACTACTTCATCAAAAGTAAGCTCTATTATGAATACTTTTAATAGAAAATTGCTATATTTTCTCTTATAGATAAAAAATATGTCAATTTTGTCAATGTAATTTGTTACTTCCAAAATGAAGATTAATCAAATGTACATCAAAATGATGGCAAGATCACATTTATCTATCTTGTTCTATTTAACTATAACAGTAATTTAAAGTAATTACTTATTACTTCTTATTTGCTACAAACATTTGAAGTACTTACTCATTCTGTAGAAGAATAGTGAAATTATCATTATTAGTATTAACAATTTCTCTACACCTGCCTCGCTCTTGAATTGATTTTGAGTCAACTGTGATAAAATTATTCAAACCATCTTCCCTTGAGAACCATTCACCTTGAAGTACTTGAGGTAATGTGCATGATTCTCCAAAGTATGAATATACTATTTATAGAAAAAAAAAATGCAAAATTTATATAAAAAAATAAGCAATAACTAATCATTCAACTTATTTCTATAAAAACAGACAATGTTATGACATTCTAACTTACTATAATAAATCCTCAATTTAAGGACTATAATAATATATAATTATCAAATTCAAAAAATTTAAATAGGAAAGCAATAACGTTATGCTTCATAAGAACAATAAATTTTATAGTAAAAAAAATTTAAACTGCAAGCTGTAACGTTTCAATGATGGATCTGGGAATTAACTAAACATCGTATACATAGGGTCAAAATTTAAAAAGGTTTATTCCTCTTTAGGAATATAAATCTCATATGACTAGCAATCGAAGTTGAAACTTCATTAGTTCCAAATGAATTATAGTTTGTAACTGATTTTCAAACAGTAATATGATTCTAAATAGAAACTTAAAAGATTTCCAGACAGAGCATCATTTTGAGTACAATGAACGTGCAGGCAAGCCCAAGAAATAATTCAATAGCATTAACAATTCATTACGTACTTCCAATAGAGGAAATTACATATATTCAAGTCAAATAAAAAAGTAAAGTTTTTCATAGCGGATAGTTCAATAATTCTGACATAGATCCCCCATTAGGGCATTAATCTTATGTACATTTATGTTAGTAAAAACATCATGGAATTTAGATGGGCGCGGTCTATTTGTTAAGTGCAATAATTAAGAGAAAACTCACAATTACTGTTTGGAAGAAAAACAGAAACAAGCTAATATTTATTACTGAAAAATTTGAAGCAATTTACCTGAAACTGATAAATTTAAACAAATAAATATTATAAAACAAAACTTAACAGCGTCCATCGAAACCATCACGAAAACAAACTTAACATTTCTGTTGCCAGTCTGTTACAGTTAAACATTCAAATTTTATAAGAGGCGCGCAATTTCACACAATATTTATATATATAAAAAATATTATCCATAATCGAAGATTCTTCATTATTCGGTATAATTCTAATAAGTTTTCATTAAGATGCATAAATTAAAAAATTAAATTTATACTATATTATTAAGTTAAATTTTTTTATCTGGTTACTGGAAGTATAACATTATTTTAACTGTAAACTGTAATTTTAATTTTTTTTTTTTTATTGTTGTTATGGTTACTAACCCGGATTGGAATTTTTCGGATGGTGTACCAGAATTCAAATACTACTTTTAATAACAATAATAAATATTGCTTTAGACAAATGTAGTAGTTGCAGTTAGTATAATAGTAAAATAAATAATTTTAAACTTTCTGTTTATAAATATCTCGTATCCAGGGAAAAAAAAAGAGAAATATGAAAATTGCTGTGTCGTCACCTGGGAAAACAATTTTACATGGGGAACATGCTGTGGTTTATGGAAAGGTCTTAAAATGTTATCAGTTTTTTCGTCGCTGTACAATTGTTCTATATAATGATATATGTAGATATTAATTAAATGTGTTTTATTACAGACTCTTAAACACATTTGTTATTTATGTTTCTTCTTAAAAACCCGATTTTTTTTCATTTATTTAATGATTATTGTTGCTTTTTTTTTTCTTATCTTACTTATGTGGGCTATTTTCAGTGGAATTTTATTGTATAGAAATAAATAAAAATGCAAAACTACAATTTGCTAATAGTTTAAAGATATAATTTCACCTTTCCATTATTTTGTATCATATTTCAGATACTTTTTGCATTAATGTGTGTAAAAATAAAAACAAAAAGGAATTTCAAAATGTAAACCATGTCTGCAATTACTTATCTTCTTAATGTTAAAAAAAAAAAAAAAAAACTGTATTATCTTGTCTGATTAAGACTAATTTATATGATAGTAATAAGTTGTTGAATATAAATTATAATGTACAGTTTTCTGAAAGTATATTACATTTAATAAATTTAATTTTGCAATATCACATAATAGCAACTGCTATTGATAATAAAAGTCCTGTAATTATGATGGATTTGATACATTTTGATTTTGATGGCGACTGTGATAAACTGCCAAACAAAATATCAAAGCCACAAACTAAATGCAAATAATTCTAGTGTGGCCTCATTTTAATAGTGAATACTATGGAAATCAAGATGTGCCATGGATTTTATTATAAAGCAACCAATTTAAAAAAAATAATTTAAGATACTTAAAAGCAGTGTCTATCTCAAAGAAACATTTATCTATTAGATATGAGAAAACCTTAATTACAAAATTTTAATCACCACTTGATATTTGACATTTAAATTTTGTATTTTCTAATGTTTCATTCATACCCTGAATTTTATTGTTAGATGTCAGAATTTTTCACATGTCCATTTTAAATATATATAGTATCAAAGCAAAAATTTTAATTTAATTGAAAATCTTTCTGATAAACTGAAAAGTTATGAATATAAAAAAAAATTAATTGTTTTACTGTTCAAAAAATTCAAATCTTCCAGGTGAAATGATTATCATTTATTGTGTTGCTCTCTTTGTAACATGCTATATTTTTATGTTTGTGTTTTCTTATAAAATCTTTTTATTTACAGGCAGCTGTTGCTGTTAGTCTTAGTTTAAAGACAACATTAACTTTGACTTCTAGTGAAAATAAAGTAACACTCAATTTAAAAGATCTAGGATTGAAGAAAGAATGGGATCTCGACATTGTAAGCGACTATTCATTTCCTGATTCAGGTATGAATTTAAATCATTGCATTTACCAACATTTAATTAAATTTTTAAAATCTTGAAACTAAAAGATTGCTAATTACATTTTCTACCAGAATATGTTACTAAAATTCAATTTATCTTAGCTTAAGTACCTTATTTTTCAGAATTTAGCTCTAAAGGTTAACCATATGCCAGGGATTAATTACCAGACATTTCACAGTTTATGATAGCTATCTACATGTTAGCCATCAGTTGTTGAAGATAGATTCTTTCATGATTAAAATTTGAATATTTTGATCATTGACATATTATTAATTCTAAGATTTGTTCTAAGTATGTCGCTAATATGTAAGTATCCAGCATTCTTATTGAAAGAGCTTTAACTGAGAAAATTACAAAAATTCCCAAATAATAATTGCTTTATAGTTCTTTTAATTGTATTTTATTTAATTTTTCATCATGCAAACTTTTTAATATTCCTTTTGGTGTGGATGTATGATTAATTCTCATATCAAATATTTATTTTCATAAATTTTTAAATCATCATTAGTTCCATTATAATTATTGCACATATATAAAAGGATGTTATTTTATGTATAATATAGTTTTTTTTTAAATTACTTCACTAAAAATTGTTTTAATTAGTTTAATTTTGTAAATTTCTGCTGTATATGCAAACAGTTATTTTGAGGCTGATCTCATTATTTTATAATAGCCTGAAGACTTAATAGTGCAATGAATTTATTGATTTTTTTTATGTAATTTTTATATTTTTTTATTTATTATGGTTTTTTTTGGTGCAATACGATTTCAAACCTGTATTCTTCATTCACAGTGCCTAGATTTTGCTATCATCCTGCCACAACTCTTTTAAAGAAAGATTTTTTTTTTATTGATTTAGTTAAGGTTTATTGATACCCTGCATTTTCTTCTTCAGTCTGTGAATAATTAGTCAAAAGTAAGTTTAGAGATTCTTGTGAGATTAGCATTTTTTTTAATGTAGTATTAGCTAAAATATGAAATTTATAAGAATTGAAGTTTTGTAATTGTTTACATGAAAGTAGAATCTAGTTGTAAAACATGCAATAACTAAAAATAAGGGTTCTTGCACTGGAATTTCAAAGCTGCCTTCAAATTATAAGTTGTCGTTTTTTTTAATTGCAAGACAAGCAAAACAGATGTCCTTAGCGCCCTTCATTTAAGCATCTAGAAGTGGTAAAAAAGAAAGCAATAATGCAACAAGAAAGTTATTAAAATATGTGAATGCTAAATGAATGATTAAATTTGTTATTTGCATTTTTATGCTTAAAATAGTAATTTTATATTCTTTGAATTTTCTGACAAAGGCCTGTCAGAAAGTCTTTGAATTTGGTAATTCAGTGGAAACTTTGATCAGGAAATATAAATATGTTATTTTTGTATGGCCCATCTTGGCATCAATATTAAAATCCATTGTCTTCACCAGACTGTTACTTCAATCTCATATCATGCTTGTAAATGTTTTCAGTTAATGTTGCATCATTAAATTCCTAATTTAGTTTGAATTCTTAAGTTTTATATGTTTTTTTTTTGTTAGTTTGTTTTGTTTTTTAGAGAATTTTAATAATAGTTTTGGATATTGGTTGTACTTTGATTTTCAAAAAAGGCATATTTATCTCTTGACATAATCAATGATTCATACTATCTGAAAGTTGAGTTAGGAGTACAGAATGATAGCAATAAATGATTTTAAGTATAATAACTTATCATTAAAACAAAATCCATCTGCTTCTTTAGTTGACTTCTAATTATCATTATTCCATTTAATTTATATGTAATTATTTAAACTGTTTTACAATAAACACTTTAATGATGTTAAATTACTTTTTTTTCCTTTAATTTTACAGATGGTGATATTACACATTCAAATGATGAAATCATTGAAAAAATAACTGAATTGTTTTGTTTAAATGATTCTAAATCAGAATCAGAAAAACTTGCCTTTGCAGCATTTTTATACCTTTGGATTTATATTTCTAAATGCTATAATAATGGGTAAGTATGCATCTATCATCAAATCATTAGGAATTTTTTAACTTAATAGCACATTATTATATTTAAAATTTGAAATTAATTAAAAAAATTATTTAAATGTATATCTATAATAGCTATATAATTATTATTTACAATATCTCTTATTATAATGATGATAATTTTTATTCCTTTTCTCTTTAAAAAAATAGTATCGAAGGCAAAGGAATTTTAAAAAATCTGCTTTTAGAGAAGTATTTCTAAATATTTAAAAAGGGTAGATAAAATACCGACATGCAGAATGTTTCATTTTAATATTTTCACTTTATAATGTTAAAATATAAATTATTTAACAGCGAAACAATACCCCTAAAATTGGCACTGCAAATTTTCATATTAAAAATTTTTTAATAAATTCTTTTAAAAAAATGAAGAACAACTTATGGTGCATTTATGACTGTATATCACACAAATTAACTATATTTTAATTCTACAAGAAAAAAATAATGATTTAACAGACCATAATATCTATCTCTGAAAAAAATAGATATTATGATGCAATATATAGATAAAGCAATAAATGAATGCAAGAGTATTAATGTTATCAGTATTTAATAATGAGGCCATTTTTATTGATATGTAAGGTGGATTCTGTAGTTATATGACAAAAAGAAAATGTAAATAAAAGTAAAAAATATTGATGAGAGGTTTTTGCAACTTATACAATTATACCACACGAATTTATTTTAAGTTTATGAATTAAGTGAAATAGGAAACAACCTCTTATTTAATTATTCATTTATCAGCAACTTCTTTGCCTATCTACAGAGAAAATGAAAAGACTTTATTTTTAGATTTCTTTAAAATGTTCACTTTGCATTTATTCTAATGCTCTTTTGTTATAAGTCCTAAATAATGCTTCTAATGTAATTTTCCTCTCCTCTAACAAAGACAAACACATATTTATTTTCCAATTTTTCATCTGAATTGAAAATGCTGTAATCATCAGTTTCATTCTTTTGTTTCTTATAAGCAAGACAAATTTACTCTTGGGAGAAATGCTAATATTTTTCTTCAGGTTTCCATACTATGCAACTCAAATGCCCTACATCCAGAAAATACTTGTTTTTCTTCGCTCTAGTAATTAAATACTACTTTATTGTACTTTTAAATGTTGCAATGTTTCCCCTCTTGAAATACCACTATTTTTCTTTGTTTCTGTGTCATCATCTTTTTTAATACTTATTAGTTTGATGATAAAATGGCTTGATTTTAGCAGAAAAGCAAATTCATCTTTCATCATAATATCATGATCTTTTATAATAATATAATTTGCAATTCATTTTAATATTCCTCCTTCCCCATAAAGAGCCCCAATACCATGGCTATTTTCAGAGATTTAGTTGCTTTTGTTTCTTTTGCATTAATTGTTCCCAAAAGATAAAGCTGATTTTATAATATTTGGTAATATTATAATAAGTGTAATGTTTAAAGTTGAGCACATTTGAACACAAGCTCTTGAAAAATTAGTTTCAGATGATTGTTGAATATATGATTATTAAATTATAAAGTAAATTTTCAGAAACTGTGCAAAAAACATAAAGCAGAAAAAAAATGAAATATTGCCACTTGTTGCCTTGTGGTCTGAACCTGATTCAAATATGTTTGTCTGGACATTCCTTTATGTTGCAATATTTAGAATGCAAGTAAATATCTTGTGTTTTAATTATTGACTGCAGTATAATAGTAATGTATTCAAACTCAGCATTTTTTTTTTTTTTTTGAAGTTCCAAAATATGTAGGTTGAATTTCTTCTGCATATTTACAATTGAAAATTATGCAAGAGTCAGTATGAAGCACTGCTTCTTTTTTTTTTTTTTCTATACATTTTTCCTTTATGTTTTTGATAATTTGCTGTTGATGGTTAGCATTATTCACAAGTTTCATGAAAGATGGCATCAATTTCACAAATGCTTTGAATGGCTCCTGTTTTCTTTACTCAACAGTTTTTTTTAACTCTCTCTTGATTATTTTTTTTCCATGAATGGTTACCAGTTATTTTCTTTGTTACTTAATGTAATGTTTAAATTTGTCCTTAGCCTGAGGATTATAATATTAGTTTGTAATAATTTTTGTTATGTTCTCGGTCTTTCTCTCTCATACACACAGAGATGCACACATGCATGCATATGCCTTTTTATCATTTTTTGTGGTGTGCTTTGTTTTACATTTTTGATATATTCATGCTTCCTCCATAATTAGAGCTACATTGGTATGAATTTTATTCAAACATGTTTATTTGAACATTGTTTTAGGCTGTAATATCCAAAAATGACATAATTTTAAAAATAATAATTAACTTACCATTAAATTAATTTCTAGAAATTCTAATTAACTTACTATTAAATAAGCTTCTAGAAATTCTTTATAAAGAAATTTATTTGTTTCTTTGCTGCTGTTCATCAGCTGCAGTATCTTTTTCCAGTTTCAAGCTTTTAAAATTTAATTTTTTTCCATCTTTCCATATGGCAGAATAGTTTTCCAATGCAGGATATTAAGTATGTGAAACTTCCTTGAATCAATATTTATTGAGAGTCATGTTTGTAGTTGATTTCAGCATTCTGTTCTCATTATTTCATCTGATGTAAGCTGACTTTTTCTTTGATTGTAACAGTTCACTAATGAGAAATATTTCTCCCTAATTTTATAGAGAAACATTTTTAGTACCTTTAAAAGATTGTGGGCTTTTGTAGGGTGTGGTTCCAGGGCATTTCACTATTTACTGAGTGAGAACTTTCATACTAGTCTTTAATGAAGTTTTTCATTTATTTTTTCTTATGACTTTAATTTTTCTCTAAATTCTTGATTTGCTTAACATTTTTTTTACCCTTGACGGTTTCACTTTCTTCTTTCCACTTTCTTGCTTGTTTACTCCTCGTTTATGTAACAAATATATGAGACTTTCATACAGAGAAGCTGGATAGATAATATTATTAAGTTGTGGCATTGGTTCTGAAATCATAGGAGTATATTCCAATTTCCTTCATCTTTCAATTTATCATTTGCTTATTTTTTGAGGTGCCTTTTTCTTTATTACTTGTCAGAATATTGTGAAATTGTCTTCTCTTTCCCTGCTTCTTTCTTTGATCTGTATTGATTTTTAGACATCTTTTTATCTTCATATTTTTCCAGATTGTGCCTAAGTATTATACTAGCGCTTCATTTGCCTTCTTTCTTCTGTTTGTTACTTTTTAATTTCTCTTGTTCAAATATATTTTTTGTTTTACTTACCATTCTTTTCTAATCATATTTTTTCAGAATATATTTAATAATAATTATTATTATATGTAGTATTTGTGGTTATTTACAAATATATGCCCAAAAAATGAATAAAAGCCTGTGAAGATAAAAAAAAAAATTCACAATTTTGAGAAAAACTCTCCAAAATTCAATAGAAACTTTTTTTGAAGTTCACAGTTATATCATTTTGAAATTTATCACTTTTGTGAGCATGTCATCACCCTTGTGTAACATGTATAATCAAACTGTAATAATATTAATTACTGCTTAAAACAAAAGATAATTTATATCTTAGCTTTGAAAGAATTTATTATTTTTGTTAAAATTTTACTGTGAATCAATATAATTGTTGAACAAAAGACAATTTGTTTATTCTCAATATAATCAATATTTTTAGGTCATTAATATCTTGTGATGTTGATGTGGAATCTGAACTTAGCATTGGCTCTGGAATGGGATCCTCTGCATCATATTCTGTTTGTGTTTCAACCGCAATGTTAGTATTCTGTGGGAGAATTACACCTGGATTGCTCTCTGAAGATAAAGAACTCATTAATAAATGGGCTTTTCAAGCTGAGAAGATATTCCATGGGAAACCTTCAGGCATTGATAATTCTATTTGTACATTTGGTAAATATATTGCAATTACTATTAACTTTTAGTAGTGTTAAAATGAATGTTAATTTATAATAACTCTTGCATCACGTTTTAAAATAAAATATAAGGTTACTTGATTATAAAAGTTTAACAGATTTTATAAACTGCTATCATTTTATGATTTATAAAGAGTGGAATCTTATTAATGTTTCTATTTATTTTTAAATGTTTATAATTAAGGTAAACAATTCAAATTGCTATCATATTTTAAATAAAAACTGTATATTTTTTCCAAAAATATTTTGTTCATGAGCTCATAAAACTGTGCATTTCAAACTCATAAGCTTTGCTTTGTTAAAAGCAGAAAATTATATTCCAACTAATTTGTAAGTCATGATCAATAAAAAAGTAATCATTGAATTTTATATATTTTAAAGACTAGGCATATACAGTTGATATTACACTTGAAAGATTTTGATAAAAATGTCAATGTTTTTTTCCCCCATTAGTTTTTATTAATAAATAATTATCTTTTTTCCTATTTATATACACAATTTTATCCATAAACAAAAACCATTAAAAATAATGTTGGCAACAGCTTTTGTTAATAAATAATAATGCATTTTGTTTACTTATGGTCATTACTTTATGCAAAATTGGAAACCATTAAAAATAATGATTGCAACAAATTTCAGTTGTTGGTGTAATCCAAATTGTCAAATTCTTGATTTCAATAGATAAATAACTATACAACTTTTAAAAATAATTGTTATTATTTTTATTCTCTTTTAAAAATCAAAAAAATAATTATGCATTTGAACTATTTCTAGTTAACTATCTGCTTTTTACACCTTTTGCACCTTTCTTTTCAATTTTCAAGATAAAAAAATTACTGTATGTTAACCTATAAAATGAAAAAGTGTTCTGATGTCAAATATTTGTAATCTAATTTGAGCTTTGTAATTAAAAATCTTTCTTTCAAATATCAGATATGTATGACAGAAGACGAAAAGGACATTTAAATGTAATTTAATTTAATGGAAAACTTTTAAGCACAAGAACATGCTACATTTGCTTATGTTTAAGATGTATTATCTCTATTAAATATATGTCTAAAAGCTCTTCTCTAATGAAAAATATTTTGTGCATGTTTTTAAGCTAGATAGATGTAGATATGTCATGAATATCTTCATTTAAATCAATAAATATCTTCACTTATTTGTAATTATTTATTATGCATAAGAATTTTTTGAGAACTTTTCAATTAATTTTTATTATTAATTTTTTTACATTCTGAAGGAGGTGCCCTTTTGTTTGAAGATGGAAAAGTCATTGATATGTTATCAAAGTAAGTAAATTTATTGTAATTGCTGTTTTTTTTTATTGTATTTCTTCAAAAATGTCAATATTTAGTGAAATTATTTGTTAACAAATTGATACCATTAAAAAATTAATTGTTTGAATTTCTTTGAAACTATATGAATACTTATGTTCATCTTGATGATTGGAATGCTTTATTAATCAAAATAGCCTTTGAAAATTTTCTAATTTTTTTATGCTTTATATTTAATAATATCATGGCAAAACTGAAATGATTTCTATTCATTGCAAGAACATATATTCAAATGAAATAAAATTGGCTCTTTTGTATTTCTCAGATAATATTTAAATTTTTCATTTTAAAAATAGTATTCTGGGTACTAAGATATAGTATTTATAAGATTGAAAATCAATGTTTCTGTGATTTGATTATGTTTAAATATAATTAAACAAAAGGAATATTTATGTTTAATTTTTAAAAGTCTGTAAATATTACCTTTCAACCTACTTTTAAGAAACTAATATTTTTCAGCTTACTTCTCACCAAAATAGAAAAAAAAAATATGTACTGTTACAGAAACTTTATTAATAATTGCAGGATGCACATACTATAAATACTGGCAATATGAAGTGCATTTGAAGATGCTATTTACATTATGCATTTAGTTTTTCTAATTTATATCGCAATCAAATGTAAACAAACTAGCATACAAATGATTGAAACTGCTTAATTGAAAATTTTCTTTTCTGCATTAATTTAACCTTTGTTTAACTAATTATGAAAGCTGCCAAATAGTATTATGAATGCTCAGAGATGCTTGATTTATGGTGTCAAACTGTATATTCATGTTTCTTAAAATAATATTTCACAAAAATGATTTTTATATTATCTTTATCAATTTTCTTTCATAACAATTTTAAAAATTTTAATTTGATGTCCAATATGAACAACATTTTCAAATTGTTAATATGAAATTGAAACTTATCTGTCAAAACACTTTGTTGCATATGTTTGCCAATGTTAGAATTAAAATTTAAAAATTGCCTTCTTTGGACATTAACTTCAGAACAAGGTTTTCACTTCTGCTTTTATTGCATAGTGCATACTCTTTATAATTTGCATAATCTGCAGTAATTTGTATTAGATTGATTGAATCAATTTTATGGTTTTGAGTATTGTCAAAAGTCATTAGTCTGAGTGAGTAGGTTGATCACCAAAAGAAGCTAATTTTACTAATATTCTTTAAAGTGATATGTATTATATGTACAAAATTCTGAAGCTTTCAAATCTAACATATTTAAATGGATTTAGAAATGAATATTAACTTTTAGTCAGAGAAGTATTAAAGTACTCTGCTGTTTTCAAACATTCAGAATATATTGTGGTAAAAATATTTAGTAAATTTATTTAATTAAACTTTGAATTTGTCAAAATATTTAACAAAAAAATCACCTATTTTTTGAAATTTGACTTTAATTATTAAACTTTGTTCCATCTTCATGATTTAGTAATGCATTTTTGTAAAACAATATTCTTTGGAGACATTTCAATTTAAATGTATGAAGAATAATATGTAATGTAGAATGTGGTGGTTTGATAAATTATACAAATGATTCATTATGTATTTAATAGTTTAGAAATGATTATCATTTTACTTCACCATTATAAATTACTTTTTTAATTGTTTTAATTTTTAATTTATCAGATCAATTATATTTATTAAATAAATTCATAAGATAATTACTTTATAATAATTTTTTTTCAATTCCCCACAAAATGCTATTTTTTAAACTATATAAAATCCGTCTTAATATTTATGTATATAAATTATACTACAGATAACAATACTTTTTATCTATGCTTACAGCTTGCCTAGCATTGGTATCTTATTAGTCAACACGAAAATTTCACGAAATACTAAGCTGCTGGTTTCAAATGTAAAACAGAAATATAATGATGTGAGTTATTGTATCATATGATATGTTATTTGCAATGAAATTAAATTTCAGTAATTTTATTTATATTTCTACACTAAGTCCTCCATTTATGAATAATTTATTTTAAAATTACTATTCACTCTTCTACTTATAATATTTATACTGTCAGGGGATGATGTATACATTAGACATTTGTGAAATATAATTCAAACTATTTCTTGCCATTTTATTATTTTTCACAGATTAAAATTGAGATAAAAATTTTAATTATTTCATTTTTTAATGTTAATATCAAAATGGATTTCTTTATTTATCTTTAAAGTTACAATAAAAATATTTAATATATATGGTAAGTATTGCATCTTAAAAATAGCTTTTAAAATATAAATTTTTAAATTTATTTGTTTATTTCTTTGTATTTTTAACATTATAAATTCTGTTTGATTTCCTTTTATACATTTTCTTTTTATAATTTAATGTTATTAGCATAAATTATCAATGTGTGTTTCAGTTTTGTCAAGTTTCACATGTTATCTTTTTTTTACCTTAAATAATTCATATTTAATATTTGTCTTTAAAATCTTAGCAATATTATTATTTTGAAATTAATTTACCACAGAAAGTTTCAACACAAAATTTATCTAAAATTCCCTTTCTGCAGTTTAATTCAACTGAATATAGTAACCAGAAATTTAAATTCATTGAAAACACTTTTCTTTAGAGAGGACGAGAGTATCTTTTTAAAAGTGCATGGCTTATTGCTTATCTTGAATTTATTTTCTAATATGTATTTTTTATGAGGGTGTTTTGTGAAAGACCAGGAGCTATAACTCCTTTATTGTTGAAATCCAGTTTGTACAGAACTTAAATTTTACTATATAAGTAAATTGATTTTAATACCCTTAATTATTATTTCTAAAAAAACAAAAACAGAATGCAAATTTTAGCATCCCTGTAAATACAAAATATAGGAAAAAAGAAATCATTGATCTGATATTAAAAAAAAAAAATTCATACCATAACTTACAAAGCAGTGAAATTTTGATAGACAAAATAAAGAGAGGGTACCTCAGTGGGACATAATTCATTGTTAAACAGCATGGTGGAAAAGGGGACTTATTATATGTTCATATTTGCATATATATACACACTTTATTTTAAAAAAGGATTTAAACTTCAAAATATTTTACCGATTATTAATAAAATGATATATTTATATGTATTAGTTCATAATGAATAATTTTTCTCACCGATACTTAATGCATTTGAAAACATTCACTAATTTTTAAATATCAGTACTCATGATTTATTGTAAAATACTTTATAAAAAGAAACAATTTTTTGTTATTTAAAAAATTGAGCTAGAAATTTTCAATTTATTTTAAGAAAAGATTGAGTATGAAGAACAAATAAGTGAATTTTAAACTGCCATTTAAATCTCTGGATGTTTTAAATAGAAAATTCCTTCAAATTGAAAATATATATTTGCTTTCAACTCCTTTTTCATCAAAAATCACTGACATTATATATCTTCTTTGTAAATAAATCTAGATTTTAAAATTACCCAATTTTTATAATTTTTGCTTTTGCTTATAAAGAACGTATTTAAAATAATTTTGAAGAAATGGGTTTATAGTATAATTAGTTGAATATCCATTTCTAAGATTTCATGTATAATTTTCTAATATATATATATATGCCATCAAAAACATAACTTGTAAAAAAAACCAAGTCTCGCAACTCAGTTTTTCTATCGTAAAAAGTTGTGAGATCCATGTAATACCACGTCACTCAATTTATTCAGTCCCTACTTAAGGATTCTTCTGTCTTAAGTTATTAAATAATTAACTAACCTAACAACATCTTATAGTGACCATATCAATATTAAATTATAATTGTGACCATATCAATATTAAGATTTTATGGTTTAAATAAATAGATTGACATGGCCATCGCATGAAAACAGAATGTATCTTTACATTAAATTAGATTACATTAACATATTATGTTAAATTAGATTGTTTAGTGTGATTGCCAAGACAATATATTTATTTAAACCATAAAAGATTTTTAATATTGTTATGGTCACTATAAGATGTTGTTAGGTTAGTTAATTATTTAATAACTTAAGACAGAAGGACCCTTAAGTAGTGACTGAATAAATTGACCGACATGGTATTATATGGATCTCATAACTTTTTACGATAGAAGAACTGAGTTGCGAGACTTGGTTTTTTTTACAAGTGATGTTTTTGATGGCATCTCATTTCTTTTTGTAGATAGTCCTTTTCTTATTTTTGTATGTAGTCTTCCTCCTTTTCTTTTCCGGTGCTACTTCTTGAGCTTCAGCTACAGTTTTTCTCAAAGCTATGGGTTTTTCTCATAAGCTTTGATGTTACAATTTTTGACAAGTCTGGATGGTAAATGCTTCTTACTCTGTTGTATTCACAAATTGAGGATTCCTGCGCTTTAATACTTCCAAAGTCGACATTTATTCGATGTAAGCCTTCCAGACTTGTAACTCTCGAAAGTGCCACGTAAGCTTGACCGGATATGAATACTGCAGAACCGATATCCATCAGTGCATTATTTAGACTTAGGCCCTGACTTTTGTGTATAGTTATAGCATAGGCTATACATATGGGAAACTGTTCGCGATGAACATAAGCTCTATTAATAATTTCAAATTTAGTTTTGACAGGACTAAGCTCGTAAACATGTTCTTTATTAAATGTAATATATATATTTCTTAATTATTTTTGTATTTTCCGGATCAACTTTTACTATTTGCACTATACCGACAGAACCATTAACTAAACCAAGACTCACGTCAATATTTCACATTAACACGACATTTGCTCCTATATTTATAATTATGTTTTCTTCCAGGCCTGCAGTCATTGAAGCACTGTCTTCATATTTTTTTATGCATTTACGAGCTCTTTTTGTTAGGTATCTGGGGCAATCTATGCTATCTACAACTGTAAGTTTTATTTCGGGATGTGGAAGTGATTTATGCATTGCAGTATTTAATTCTTGACACATGTTTTTTGTAGGTAATAAGCAAATGGTATCATCAGGAAGTTTCGAGAGGTGTTCAATTATTTTAATTAATCTGTTTTCATTTGAATTGGATTTGAGAGTTATTAATCTAGACGATAGTAAGTCGCGGTCTTTTTGTGTAGCCACACCTAATCTTATTCTATTTAGCATTTCAAAAAAGTCAGAATCATTGAGCTGTCGCATGTTAATTGTAAGTTCATCGTATATGAACAGTTCAATCCACAGATTCGTTATACTGAGGGAACCTAACAACTTGTTAGTTTCAGCAGTTGATAGTTTCTCAAAAGGTGACTTTTCTCTTACCGGCGGAAGCTGAAAGAGATCTCCGAAAACTACAAGATGTTTTTTTTTTCCAAACCACCCATTTTGATCGTCGCTTGTGTCAAATATTTCAGATAAGCGTAAATGAATATATGCTAAAGTAACATTGGGTATCATCGACATTTCGTCTATGATAAACTACACTACTTCTTTCAAATCTGATCTCAGAACTTGGAGCACTTCATCAGAAAGTGTCTTGTACTTCGGTATTTGCTTGTGTTCTACAGGCAGCTGCAATAGTCTATGTATGGTCAATCCATTCACATTGAATGCAGCTATTCTTGTTGGAGCACTAACTGCCACTTTTTTTTTTTAAATACGTCTTAACCCAAACTTTCAGAGTTTTTATTAAAAAGCTCTTTCCAGTGCCACCAGTTCCACTCACAAAACAGCATAAAGCGTCAGCGTTATTATCAGTTGTGTTTATTTTATTTATGATCATATCGAAGACTCTTTTTTGATCAGCTTTAAGTTTTGCGATCATACTTTGAAGATCAGTTTGCTCTTTTTCTACCAGATTGATTCTCTGAAAGTCACTCATTGCGTTTGCAGCTTCCACAGCTTCAAATTGAATTATTTCAAATTAGATATTGTTATTAAACTTAATTTTGCTTCCCAGTGCGAATAGTGTCATCATAAGAAAGACCATTTTACAGTAATCTGTATTGGATGCTGACGGATTCCTAGCCAGGGATCCCAGAGCTTGGTGACAAACTTGGCGACCATTTGGCGACTTGGCGAAGAATTTGCCGACAAAATAGTTAATGCTCGAAACTTCCAGAAATTTATCGATCCGTCCATTATTACATGCATATTTTAGTTTTTCCTTGATGTATACACTAAGCACTAAATGTATTATAAATTTGAAGCTTCTATGTCTGCTAGAAGGGCCTTAGAGTTTTGATGATCGGTCAGTCAGTATGTCAGTGACAAAATTCACAAACTTTGACTAATTATAATTCTTAAACTACTGGTTCAAATTTAATGAAATTTGAAATATACCGTGTTTATATAATGCCTGCTTGGTTACTGAAAACTCTGGATTCTATTTTTATCCACAACGAAGTTATAGGAGATCGAAAATGACCTGAACTGCTTCGAGAAAAGGATGGTACGGCCGTGCCGCTTTTTTTTTGCTCGACTTGGCGGGAGCACTGCCGTGCCCCCAGATATATATTATAGAAATATTGATATAATTTATAGATTTTAATCATAAACAAAATTTATGGCTAATTATTATTTATAAACATTTATAATTGTGGAGTAACTTTTTTGATATTGATTTGGGATATAAAAAAATGTGAAACATTTCTTCTAAGCATTCTTATTTTATCCCACCCATTTCATGTTTTCATCATGATGTGCAATCCACCCCCCACCTCCCTGTAACTGCGCTGCTCAACAAAAAGGGGGTGGGGGAAATCAGTTGCCAAGGAAGTTTCAATTGGTTAAGGCATCTTAAAGCTGCTGATTTAAAAATTTAATGCTACTTTTGTTGCATTGGCTATATTCTTATAATAATACATATTCTCAAGCTATCAGTAGTGTCTACAGCCACTTTTATATTCTTTTAATTTTCTTTCTTTCTTTTTGCATATTTAATTTTTTTTACATATGCCATTAAAGATGGCTATTTGTCCAGTACATTTTCAGATGTTTTCTGATTGTATTAATGAAAGGCTTGTAAAAAAATTATTTTAGAGTTCTCGAAATTTGTTGAAGAATAAAAATTTTTAATATCAGTGGCTGATATTATTTACTCATGTTACATCTTAGGAATTTTTTAGGAAACTATCCACAGTGTAGAAGATTGTGAAAACTTGATGCAAATTATACTTAAAAGATTTGAACATTCAGGTGCTTACGGTTTAGTTGAACAAATTTACAAACAATTTGGATAATTTCATTGACAAAAGAGAGAGAGAGAGATTTTTCCTGGTTATCAGAGTTACAGAATAAATATATAAAAGATGGTTTGACACACATATAATTACAGATTATTGCTTCTGTTTCAAATTTATAAATTCTTTTGCATTTAAAAAGAAATCGTATAAGAAGTTTTTTCCCTATGAAATCAATAAACCAAATTATTTAATTCTTATTTTATGGTATTAATACAATAACATTAGTCATCTTTTACCACATCACTTTTCTTTTAGTATACCACAGATCTCTTGTGATCTGTCGAAAGTTATCTTTAACTCAAATTTGACATACATTTCATGTGAGTATATGCATTAATTTTTTTTATGTTTATAGATTATTCCTTAAGATAATGTTGTTTTATTACATTGATTTAATTTTATTTTGATAGTTTCCATTGCAATTGGATGGACAATATTACCATTGAAACATAATTTTCAGTACCAAAAACTAAATCCTTTTTATGAAAAAGGCTTCTAGTTTTAAAATCAGCACCATGAATTTACTTTAAAAACATTAAAATATCATTTGCAATAAAATTGGTGCTGAACAATGTCATTTCATATGCTAAAATTATATGTTTTCAGCACCCTGATGTGATTGATGCTATAATGCATGCTATTCATGCTGTGTCCAAAGAGAATTGGCAGTTGTTAAAAGAGTTACATGACTCACCAAGTGAATTTCAGAAGAACTTGGGCACTTTTCAGGTAAAATTTTAAGAACTATTGTGTAATTTCTAATTTTTTAAGGCAATGATAGAATTTAAATAAATTTTATTACTTCAAATAAAGGTTATTTTGTTTATTTTGCAATTTTTATCGATGAATGTAACTAGAATTAATTATTAGAAATTTTTCACTAAAGCAGTATTCTTTTTTATTTTATCTGCATCAGATAAATTTCTGATCATTTCTTTGTATAGGAGACATTAATATACTTATAAATCAACTTAAATCAATAAAATGAAAAATAATATTTATTTTGAAACATTTTTTTAGGATCTAATTGATATGAATCACCATTTGCTGGGTGCATTGGATATTAGTCATGAAAGATTAGATAAAATTCATGAGCTTGCTAAGAAATATCATTGTTCATCAAAATTGACTGGAGCTGGAGGAGGCGGATGTGCCATTATTCTTTTGCACACAAAAGATGGTCAGTGTCATAATTTTAATTTTTAAACCTTAAATTTAATGGTTTTTATTTATTTATTTTAATATGAATTTATTAATATTTATTTAATTTAATATTATTTATAATATGAATTGAATTCATTTTATATATATATTTTTTTCTTATGAAGGGGCATCTTCTTTTTCATATTTGAAGGAAGAATTATTACAGCTAGATTTTGATGTGCATGAAGTTTTCATGGGTTGCTCAGGTGTACAAATAGATTTCCAAAGATAATAAGTTACTTCGCTGATTTTTATTGTGAGATGACTGTAATACTATATAGTACTTCATCAACTTTTGTACCGTCTTGTAGGTATATATTTATTATTTTTATTAAAAATATCTGTACTTATTTCCATATATTATGGAAATTTTTATAAATTTAAAAGAAAGTTGAAATCTAGACTCATATAAACAGAAACAACATGTTATGCTGTATTAAGCATTTTAATTTAAAATTAAAAACAGATATTTAAAAATTGTATTTTTAACCACATCATGAATCTTCAAAGAAATATATTTCATAATTACTGATTTCAATTTCCTTTAATCAGTATAATTTATTGATTTTTTTTCACTGAAACAGATTATGGTAAAGATATTTTGATAATCATTTGGTTAATTTTGCATATTTTTAGTTATTTATTAGTTATACAAATTACTTAATTTATAATTATATTTTTCTGACTTATTAATCTGTTATTTAGCAATCTGTCACTTTCCAAATTTGCATTTTCATCTTCAGATATTTGCTTCCTAATGTTTTTGAAAATTTTAAAATATTTTAATTGCTTCGTTTCAGTTTTTCAATTAATGTTTTTCCAGAAAGAAAATAAAATTTTCATTTCATTTTTTAATCAGTAAATGCTTATTATAACATTCCGCACTAAAAATATTCACATTCTATTAACGAAGCTTTTTTTCCCCACCCCAAGAGAAGAAAAAAAATGACATTTTATTTATTTTCAATTATTAAGTTTCAATTTTTTTCTATATTTACTATATATTTCTATATATGAAATAAATGTTTTTAATTTCATTCAAAAGTTGAAGTGCAACAGGTGTCTTTTTATTATTTGTTGGTAAAATATATCAATAATTATTATTGATATATGTATACTATTTCATCTCAAATTAACAAAAGTGAGCAATTCCTTCAATATTATTTATGTGCGAGAAGAAAAAGATATTTTAAACATTCTATTCAAATTTTTCTTAATTTTTGGGAAACTCTAACTGTACTTAATTATTTGTTATTAAAAGTAATCTTCTGAAAGTAAATTAGTTATTTTGATTGTATTTTTCATTCAGAATAAATATATAGATAATCTTTTTACGAAAAAAAAAAGTGTTTTTTTTTTAAAACCGGCCAATGAATGTCTATTTATTGTTTTTTACTAAAAAATCTGTTAAGAATTCTAAGTGGGGATTTATAATCAAATTACAAAGAATTAATAATGTGCTTTAAAAATCAAATGACTTAATAAAGTGTTGTTTTTTTTTGTTTGTTTTTTGAAGATCTTGCTCCTTTGGAAAAAAAAAACTGGAATTTTTTTATTTTTTTTTGAGAACTAAAATAAGTTATTTTATAATTGCTATATTTGTAACAATATAAATATATTGTTACGAATAAAAGAAATTGATTTTAAAGAACATTGCTATGTGTTTAGTTTATTCCACATTTATTTTAGATAGAGATGAAATATTCATTAAAACATACCAAAGTCAAGTAATATATTCATAAATGATAGTGCAGTAGATTATTATAATATTATTTAATTTATAATTTATTACGTAAGAAAGTTATTAATGTATTGTGCCAAATTACTGGTCTTCCTGATGTATATTAATAAACTTTTTGCAGTATTTTGATATTTGCCTTAATAAGCATATAGCAGTGCAGTCAAATCACATTCCATGTTAATCATTTAACAAAATTAAATGTTCATGATATTTAACATTTAATTGTATATTATTTGAGGTTGTGTTGTGAAGTGATATGTTATTTCTTCTATCAAAATGCTGAATGAATTTTAAAACTAAATATGTTGCATAAATATGCATTTTATGGTGCATTCTTTATGGTGTTTTTTAAATGCATCATTATATTTAAAGATTTTTAATATCTTCTCTTTCAATATATTACATATACGAATAATTGCTTTTAAAATGTTTCAAACAGTGTTAAAAATGATAGTTGTACTCTCTCTCTCTCTCTCTTTTTTTTTGAATTTAAATTAATTAGATTACAATAATCAGGACTTTATAAATTCACTCTCAGTTTTGCCCTTGTTCATTGAGTATGAAGCATTTAATTATTTGCAAGCATAATATATTATATGTATGTAATGACAAATTATTTATATTTACAATTTCAGTATGACTTTTTGGGAAAAGATTACTGAACATAATCTTTAAAAGCCTGAACATAATCTTTTAAATCTTTTAAAGAAAGTAATTTTAAGGAAATGTAAATTATTAAATAATGTATCAAATTAATTAATTAATGAAATCATAAAAAAAAGTGCAGCTAATATTGTTATTAGTTTTTTTTTTATTTATTTAATGACATAAAACAGCATATCAATAAAATAATCCTTTAATCAAGAAAGGAAAAACATAATTTTTATTTGGGGAGATTTAAAATAGTATTTGCATATTAAGGAAATGTATAGAAAACAAAGTTTCTCATTTTATGGTTTTATTATTATTGAATGAGCTTTAAATATGATGTTATTGTATACCTTCCCAATAAATAAAAATTATTATTTTTTCCTGCCGTAATGACTAATAAATCTAAAAAATAAATGATATAATCTTTAAATGAATCTTTTTATTGTATCATTTATGATTGCAGATATAACACATTTCTATGGAAACATAAATTTCAGAAATTTTGGTATTGTATATCATTTTTAAGAGCAATTAATGTTCTTTCGTGTAATATTTTTATAATATTTTAATACTGCTGGCACCTTTTATATTATTTAATTTATTTTATTGTTTAATTAATTATACGTACTTTTCTTCTGCTTATTTATATTTTGCATATTTCATTATTTTACGAGTTTCGTCTTTTTTCGTTCGAAGTCTATATCATGTCTGTAATTAAAGTGTATCAGGCCATATCTGAAATGAAATGAGCTTATCATAAAGCTCTTTTTATATTCATCAAATGTGGTTTGTATCATAGTCTTATTTCTATATAAATGTTTATATTCTCAGGAGGTTATTACATATAGAAGGTTTCATTTTGAAATGATACACAAGTTTTGGAATTTGGGGGCATTTATATTATCATTAATAGTGCATTTAATTTTTTTTAGTGTTTTACTGTAAATGAAATTCAATTAGAATGCAAGTTTTCTGTGGTTATGCTTGGTTTTATTTTGTCTGTCATTGTGAAAGGTTGTTATGGTATCTCTCAATATATCATTGTTCAGTTCTTGTATTCATATTTGATATGAATTTTAACTTAGATTGGTTTTTTAACCTTTGTTTGAGGAATAAAAGTGAATATTTTGTTAAATTATGAGACAAATAAAAATTTTGTAATTTACATCAGACTAATTTTGTAGTATTAAAAAATTGAGAATGCCACCCTTATTTAAATTTTTATTGGTTTTTCTTCTTATTTTTGGATAATTGTAACATTTTTGTGTTGCAATGTTATTTTATATCAAATTTTGATTAATACTTTTCACTTTTGGAGACCATTTAATTAATTTTTCTGTTGTTCACCAAATAAAAACTTTTATGCGCTCACAAAATATAATAGAATAAACAAATAATGCCAAATTAATAAAAGTTATATAATTCAGTTGTAGATACCCTCCAATTAGATATTATTTGCTAAAATATATTACACCAGAAGCTGAAGCAAATCTGAATGAGATTACCTTATATTACATGTTACTGCATTAAAGGTGCAGTTAGGCTTTTAATCATTCATACTAATTAATAACATTCAAATAAAGAAAAGCTACTTTATATGAATTTCTTGCTGTTTAACTAAACTTATAATAGATAAATATTAGTTACCGTGTTATATTTTTGATAAAATTATTTTGAAATAATTATGGAATTATCAATTATCAAACCTCAGAAATGCTCTTTCCCCAAAAGATTTCTGAGATTTTATTGCATTTATATTACTTTGCAATACTATTTGTATTATACATAAAATATGTTAATTTAAATAAAATTTAAGAAAATGCATTCTCTCTGTATATAAAGTCCCTCCGATCATGCATGAACTGCTCTTATTTTTTTTAAAAAAATAGCTTCATTGAATCTTTATATAATGCTTTTAATCTTCTGAGAATTCATTTAGTAAAAGTGATTAGGAAATTTTACAGGCAATTATGTAGTACAAACTTTTGTTTTGATTATATATAATTAGATTATAGGTTTAATTTTTAACTTAATCTGTGAATTCTAGTTAAATTTTGTGATTGAATTGAGTACTAATTTTTTTTTCTCCATTTAGAGTAATATTTTTGAGATTTTTTTTATTCAGAGTTATTTGTTATAATATATTGTTTTGAATTGTACTTTTGATTTATTCTTTTTTTGTGTGTGTGTGAAGAATGCTTTATATAGACTTTTTATAGAAATATTTATTTACTTATCATTAGGTGTTAGTTATATTTTGGGTATTAGAAAGAATCAAGTTATTGTTTTGCACTATTTTTAAAAGCTGTTAGATCTTCTATTCTCAGATTGTGATAGATTTTTTTGTTAATTTCTGTAAGTTGTTTTAAAATTGTTTGATTCTTGTACCTGTACAATTTTTAAGTTTTATTTAAAATTTTTAAATTTGTTCATTGATATTATTTTATGCACATTCACTGACTGTATTCTGCTTATCTATTTTGAAAAAACCTCTATAAGTTAGTGTTTCTTCTAAATATGTATTGTTAAAAAAACTATTTAAAATATTTTTTTTTATTCTTGAATTGATTTTTAAGTTAATTTAAATTTTTAACTTCTATACATGAAAATATATTTTATTTCTATCTGTATATTTTGGCATGTAATAACATGTAGTAAATTGCAAGATAAAGTTGATGTTCATTTTTTTTATGTATCCTATTACTTTTACTTTCTTATACACATAAGAAATCTTTCATTCACATGCAAGGTTCACACACACACACACACGCACGCGCGCGCGCGCCACTTTTTTGCTAAACTTATTTATTTATTTTTAAGATTATATTTCATTTGATTTATCCATTTTTAATGAAATAAAACTTCACTGCATGCTCCTGAAACATGAATTTCAAAAAGAAAGACATGAATTTCAATAAGAAAATTTGTAAATTGCCTTTTTTTTTTAAATAAGACCTTTTCCTTTCAAACTAATAATTTAAATGATTCCTTGTTCAAAGAAGTATTGAAAAAAGACAATGGTGTGGTATTTTACAATATTTAAATATATAGGTATTATATGTTTATATTATATGAGATATTTTTTTTTCTACTTAATATGTGAAATCACATTATTTCTTCCTATCTTGTCACTTTTGTGTTTGAATGCAGAGATAACCATAGAGACAGTGAGGCTGCTAATTTATTTGATAAATAAAGATAAAATAGTCAGTATATTAATCAAATTGTGCACACTTTCTGATTGTGATTATTCAACAACTATGGTGTATTTTTCTTTTATGTTATTTATTTCTTGTAAATATTTTAATATCTTCCTTTTTAAAATTCTGGAATCCTTAGGGAAAAAATGATTACCTTATAATAAATTGTTATCATTTACATACCTAAATATTTTTATATACCTAAATTTCTTTCATATTCTAAAAGGCATCATTGCAAACAACTGAATATAAAAATTATATCATCGATTTTTTTTTTCAGTTGCATCTGACATCAAAATTTACAAATTTGATTAAATTTGAAATAGGATCTTCAGATGTTTTGATATTTATATATAAAATTATTTAAAAGCAAAACTGTTATGAAGTCCTTAAGGTTTTAAAAAACACTTCATAATGGATGTGGGAATATTATGTGCTCCTTTTTGGATCCAAAAATAGGAAATAAAAACGATTCAGGTAGATTGGTTTAACAAGTGAAAAATAAATAATATAAATTTTTTTTAAAAAAATCCTCAAACAGTGTTTCTTTTGTTAACGTGTCAGCTGAACAATGTTTTATATTAAATTAAATATCAAAAGTGTGGTAGTCAGCGAAATAGTCCAGAAGAACATACAATATATATATATATATATATTTATATGATAATTAATTATATTCTTATAGAAAGCTTTTTTTTTGTATAGATATATTTTCCAACATTTTTGCCTTTGTCAATGGCTGTTTTTAGTTCTCTAAATATTATATGAAAAGTTAATTTTGGAAAAAATTTAAATGTAAAGAATGATTTTGCTTTAAAATTTTTAAATGATGTCTTTTGAATGAAATAATCTATGGTTTTAACTTAATTAGGAAACAAAGGAGTCCAATTTATACAATTTTTATTCCATGCTAGTTGGTATACCCAGCGTTGGCTGGTGTTAAAAATTGTTCATGTATAATATTTGTAATGTAAAAACTATTTTATTTTTTCATTAAATGTTATGTAAAATCCTTTTACTTCCTGCTTTAAATGAAACTTACGATTAGACAGGCGATTTTTTTAAAAACGCTGATAACTAATTTTCTCTATAAATAATTAATATTTGTTATATTGTAGATTTTATTAAAATAAGGTGAAGTACAAGAAAAGTTGTCTGTGTTTGAGTGATTCATTTAAGATTAATTAAACATGGTTAGCCCTTTAAAGATAAATAGTGTGGTGTCCAGTAATCGACAAATATGATTTAACCACAATTATTGCTATTTCTTTAATAAAATGTTATATCACTACTGTAAATCCAGTAAAACAACTGTTAAAAGACATATTAAATTAAAAGAAATTTAAAAAATAGTGGCAGAGTAATTGAATATTTAATTAATATTTGTGCTTTGTATAATAAACAATATCCATTCTCATATCTTATATATTAAGTATGCAGAATTTGATTAAATTTGACCTAGTTATTTAAAAAGTGATGTGAACTACATATTTAGACATAATGACTTTTATTTGTATTTAAATGAAGGCTTATGATCCATGTGATTAATAGTTGTCTCTACCCTCCGTGCGTAAGAGAAATTGCTAAAGAAACGCATTCTTTATGGGAAACTTTCATGTCAGATTTCACCCCCCCCCCCATTGTGCCGATTTCGCCATTTTTTGCCGTGCATTATCAGTCACCGTCGCATTCTATTTTCTAAAGATATCGCAAAATGTATCTGTCAGAGTCCAAGCGATAAAACCATCTTTTCAACAATATTATTTATCCAATTTAAATGTATACTTTCATATTCCTAAAAAACGATGAAAGCTTACTGGAAGTTATGCAGAAGACTCCCAGAGATCCAGGGCGCTTCAAAATCGTTAGTTTCAATGAAACATTACCACAATCACTAATTTTCGATACGATATCTTCAACCTTTTTCTCACAAAATTGCTTTTTGGGTAATAGTTTGGAGTCATTTATTAAACCACCATTGTTTACACCGCTTGATCTTCCTTCTAATTAATTCTAAAATTGTCTTAATTATCGTACTTTGCATCAATGCTGTTCCTGTAGTGACCTGATGGTAATAGCCCAATTTCGAGTCCGAACTTCCGTGTTCGGAACCCGATTCCATCAAAAATGTTCTGTTTAAGTTAGCTTACGGCTCTTGAAACTATCCTCATGCAGATAAGATGCAGATGTTAGAAGAATGTATTGTATGGATTTGCCCACCTAATCATGGTTTACAATTTCATGGTCCTAATACTCAATAGTGAGAGTTAAAGCAACGAAACAAAATAAGTTGTCGGATATTTTATTTATTATGAATAAACATTTTGCTCGGAAATTTTCTGAGATTTCTAATAAAATCCCACTCATAAATATCATAATTGATAGCATCCATTTACATTTGTATAAATACATTATACCTGTTTCAAATAATGAATAAATGGGTATAGGCTCATTAAATCGGTATCGCTGATTAGTTATTGAAATAACAATTAAATTATCAAACGATCGGGCCTGCAATTTATCTTTCTCTCATTTAATTTCTTATTAAAGCAATTTTAAATCACATTAAAAAAATCAGCCACTTTTTCTCTCTCTTTCTCTCTTTGACATACTCATTGCCGAAAAGCTCTTTCCTAGATTATAGTTGATAGTTGCCTGAATAACGTATTTCTGGAACAACAGTTAAGTTCTCTATTGACAATGGGCAGTTTCTCTTTGCCAGCATTCCATGTTTAAATTCCTGTCACGAGTTCTGTGGTGATCAGACGGCTTAATGCTGAAGTTTGGATACGGGGAATATTTGAAGAGCATTATAAGACGAATACAATTCAGTTTAAATTAACTAAATACCTGAGATCGTTATGTTAAATGCTTTAGTTCTGTAAGTGAACGTGTTTTAAATATGAATCTTGAAGCAGCCATAAAACATTTCCAACTAAGCAGTTATGGTAGTTTAGCGAACATGTGTTTATTTTAGATAAGTAATACTTTTTTAAGTATAATTTATTTCTCATATGCGTAGTATAGAGAATGTATCGTAATCATCAAAAAATTCGAACTCGAGATTTTGACGAATATCCACGTTTTAGACCTCTATGAGTTCGAGAAACACATTTTTGAAAAATCTCCGTCTGTCTGTGACAAAGATAACTCAAAACGCTTTGAGCTAGACGGTTGAAATTTGGTTTGTAGTTCTTTACACCAAAGTTGCAAATTCCTATCAAATTTTGAATAAAAATCTGTTCAATACAAGTTTGTCTGTTCCAATATAATTTGACAAATAGATATATGGAATAGCACGATAGTTACAAAACGGAAAGAGCTAGGTAGATAAGATTCGGCACACAGATTTAACATCTATGTTGCAGACAACTGTCAAATTTTGAGCGAAATCCTATAAAGGGTTGATTGTCTGTCTGTAATTTCAGAATATGTAAATGTGATAATTCAGAAATTCAATGGTATTGTATTTATGATTGTTAGGAATAAAATGCCAAAATTCAACTGAAAATATAATAAGCTCGCATTTTTGATAAACTTGTATTACTCAAAGACAATTCAAACTGGTAGTAGGTAGAATGTACGAAAGATGTATCAAAGGTGGCTGACATGACATTCAATCAATCAATCGAATTTTCTCCATTTCAATTTTCGTATGCAATCAATTAGAAAATTTTCTTAATTTTTCTATTAACTTAAAGTTAAAATATCCTTTAAAATTAGAATTTATTTTGATTAATTTGAATTGAAAACTAAAAATTGTAAACAATTTCCTTCAATTTTGAAACTTTCTTTTCCATATGTTTATAAAAGGATTTCATTCCAATTATGCCATATTTGACAATACAGCCATTTTATTCCTGTGTTTCTATAATTCTTATAAAAAATGGCTTATCTCAACCTTTCCGTATTCGTGGCCCAGTTTTCAATCATTATTTTCATCGCCCCCCCCACTTACAATAAAATGTATACAACAGTAATGTATATTGAGTATTTTGGATTCTGTTTTTAAATTATTTTTAACTAATTACCAAAACAAGAGTAAAAGCGAACCAACATTGGCGAGAAACCACATCTTACATTTTGGATAAGTTTCAGGTGAACAGATGAAGTGAATGAAAGTGGAGAAAATTTAAATATTATATTTCAAATGAAAGCCAAATGGGGAGATAACGTTAAAAGAATATGAAAGTAGAAAAATGCATCAATGAAAGTTAACCAAGACGGGGTGAGCTAAATTTAGAAACTGGGAATACATTTTTTAGAATAATAAAAGAAATAAAACAGAAGCATGACAAAACAAAAGTGAAAAAAATAGCAATATTTGTGGAAGGGAATACACACGACCGATGCCGTCTCGACCATGCGCGGAGCAAATGTTTTCTCATAGGAAGAAGAAAAATATTCAATAACGCAAGTTTCAATTCCAGCTAGTCTCATTCGAGTCGACCTTTCTATCGCTATCGAATCTATCGTGAATGTGTATGTTATATATGTTTTCGTGTTAACTGCAATTCACCATATTAAATATTCACGGCAGCAGATTTATGCAGGTTCACGAATAAATTTTTAAGCGGAAGTAAGCAAGCATTACACGATAGTCAACAAGTACACAGACGAACGTGGTTCCGAAAATAAAATCAAGGAAATATTTCCAAGTATACTTAAATTTTGGGTTTACCAATACTGAAGTAAATGCTTATGAATGTACTGAAGTAAATGTAAATGAAGTATCATTTGCTTAAAAATGTTGGCCACAGACAGCATGAAATCTAATAAACTTAAACGACATTTGGAAACGCTTCATAGTGAGTACGTCAACAAACCCAAAGAATTCTTCGAATTAAATTTAAATCCTGTGAAAAGCAAAAATCATTTTTTAAAGAAACTTTGTCTGTGAATAAAAAAAGCTTTAATTTCATCTTACAAAGTTCATATAATTGTAGAAATCCTCACACTATTGGTGAAAAGCTTATTTTGCCAGCAGCAATTGAGATTGTAGAAACTCTGTTTAGAGATAATTTTTTTAAACAGTTTCAGTCCATACATCTTTCAAATGATACTGTTGCCCGTCAAATTAGCGATATAGCTGAAGATATACAGCGTCAACTTTTCCCGAAGTTTCGTGACAAATTGTTTTCAGTACAGCTTGACTAAGCAACAGATAGTAATAAAGATGCTCATTTAATTGCCTATGTTCGAATTTGTGATAATATGTCAGTAGTAGAAGAACTACTTTTCTGCAAACCAATAGAACTCAAAACATCAGCATTATTTGTTATTTTAAATGATTTTATGAACGAGGCAAACATAGAATGGAAAAATGACATCGGAGTATGCGCCGATGGTGCTCGTTCAATGTCCGGAAGATTCCAAGTTATACAAGCACTTGTAAAACAAAAATCGCCTCAGTGCAACATTGCATCATCCACAGAGAAACTTTGGCTTCGAAAGAAATGATTCCTGGTTTGAATATTGTGTTAACTACTGTTGTAACCGTAGTAAATTATATAAAAAGGAGATCCCTGAAATCGAGAATCTTTTCCGCACTTTGTAAAGACGTGAGTTCCAATACATTCAGCATTACTATTTTATTGCGAAGCAAGATGGTCACCATATGGGAAATTTTTGCAACGTGTTTATGAATTAAGAGAAGAAATCGTCATTTTCCTATAAGAAGAAAACAGACAGGAGGCCGAGAATTTTCGCGATAGTTTATTTGTGATGAAATTGAGGTACTTGGACGACATATTCGAGAATAGTTAAATAGTTTGAATCTTCAACTCCAAGGAGCAAATACACATACTATGTTGGATATGAGTGATAAAGTTAATGATTTTTGTAGAAAATTGGAATTGTGGATCAGAAATTTAAAGCAAAAAACCTAACAATTTTTGCAAATGTGGATGATTGTACTAAAACTTACATGGCTGAAGAAGAACGTGTAAAAGTTGTTTTTGTAACCATTGAAAATCCTTTAGCCATGCTGGCAAAGAATTTTAAAATGTATTTTCTTGCTGGCGACAAACTGATAGCAAGTTACGAGTGGATTAGGGATCCATTTCATAAAACTCCCGAAGGACTCTCAATGGATGAGGAAGAAAAATTCATAGACTTCACGACAAGTGGCGAAACTAAAAGGCAATTTTGTGATAAATCACTATTTGAATTTTGGGCAGGAGTAAGATGATTTTTCTGCACTAAAAACAAGGACATTTCACATTCTATTACCATTCAACACTCTACTTTTGTGAAACTGGATTTTCTGCTGTGACTTCGTTGAAGACAAAATATAGAAACAGAACTGAGAGTGGATATTTCTAATATTAAGCCTTCCTTCGAAAAACTTTGCTCTGCAAGACAGGCCCAAGGAAGTCACTAATAATTATTAAATTTCTTTTAATTTAGTATGTTTTGATTAAGTAAGTTGTTTTACTTTAATAAGTTATTAAATATGTCGAAATGTATTTTGTTTTCTATGTGTATGTGTGCTTTCCTTTCAGTCAGTTAATCAAATTTTAAAATAATATTTTCTCTTGAATATTCTTGCGCCCCCCCTAGTGTGCTCACGCCACCCTAGGGGGGCGCGCCCCACAGGTTGAGAATCGCTGGCTTATTTTATAAACTTTAAAGGAAAGAAACGATTAACTGAACTAAAATGTTCATAAATATTGAATTAAAAATTTGTCTCCAAATGTTTCTCTTCTTCAGAAAAATATACCAGAATACCTTTATGAATATGTAACAATTTAAAGTATTTGATTAAAACTCCGGTTATCCATAGAGCAAATTATTTTAATAGCAATATATTGTTATTTGAACTTAAGTTATCGTATTAAATGTGGAAATATTTCCTCTAACTACATTTCTCTTGAGAATTTACTCCCTTAATTATCCAAAAAATTTCACGAAAATTTTGACAGACTTAATTTGTTTATTATTCGTGTTTTAAAAGTAATAATTTCTTCTCTCGTGGATTTATATAGAAAAATAAATTTATAAAGAGTTTCAGATTTTATAAAAGAATTAATTGCATCTATTAACGATGGAGGAATTTGATATCGAATTATCCAGTGAAATGAATAATTTTTTTTTGTTTTATCTCTTTTTCTGTAATAAATTTGCTTCTTGCTTCAATAATTTCATAAAAATTCTTAACTTCTAAATAGTGGCATTTAAAATGTGTTTATTTTTTATTATTTCACATTGGTTTAAGAATATTTTACATCAAATAATAATTATGAAATTTTTTTTTCTTGTTTATGATTTAATTATTTTACTTATCAGATTACATAAATTAAGGTGAACCGAGAACAAGTCTTTTTCTAGTTACATAGAGTAATTTTAATCAGTATTATGTTTTTATTTTTATGTATTTGCTTTATAAAATATTAGTTATGCATAAATATCTATATTTTTTAATTAAAAGATATTACAAATTTTAATTAATCTAAAACTAATTGATTCTGAAATATTTAATTAAAATCCTGATAAAATGTATACTTGTTGTTGCATAAATTACATTTTTTGCTTTAGAAACTACATAATATGATTTCTTTTCATTTCAATGACATTACCAAATTAATTGATACCCACAAAATAAGACGTTCCATGAGTTTTCTTTCTGAAACAAATTGAAGTTACTTTTTTTTCTTCTCTTCATTGCCCTTTTCCTTCCCCCCCCCTCCCTATCCAAAATGAAAGAAAACAAAATTCTTGTTTCACGCCACTTACATACACCATTAGTCGAGAGTTTTCAATCCAGTTTGATTGTTTTAAGCATTTTTATTGAACTTTATTTGTTGTTAGTAAAGTTTGAATGACATAATTAATATTTCATTCATTTCCTCATGCTCTAAATTTTAAATTCTATAAACTTATTTGTTCTCGATGACAATAGAATACATTATTTTCAGAAACAATTTATCAGTCAATCGCTTCATTTAATTCAATTTTTATTGAATACAAGTATCGCCACTTAATTAATTTTAGTGGAAATTAATTACTTCGTCGCATCTTATTTATAATAACGAAATATAAATTAAAAATTGTAAAGCAGAAAATAATTAAAATAAGAAATTACTCAATTTATTGCACTAATAATATTGTGTTCTAATAATTTTGTTTATAAAATTTATTATTTTGATTTTTTTTCATCATGGTATTACATACATGCTTGAATGACGTAATTCAATGAAAGAATTGAATACACATCGGCAAATGTTTATTACGAACTATATTAATGATTTATCATGATCATCGAAGAATCATCGATCGATGAATCATTGATTTAGATATCGACGAACTCATTTTGAAGTAAAATAGGTAACTACTCAATTTATTGCACCAATAATATTGTGTTATAATAATTTTGTTAACTGAATTTATTATTTTTTTTCTCACCATGGATCAAATACATGCATAGATGATGTAATATAACGAGGGAATCGAATACATATCGATGAATATTTATCTTGAACAAACTGAAAACTTAACAAATACAAACACTCTGAAATGATGAAATGAATTATAATCATGTCCAAAGTTGATAGATATGATTACGTTTAGAACTGTTACTTGCTTAATCTTTCATGTAACTAATAATCCGCTGAAATTTCATTAATAGTCCTTGTGGAGTTTAGATGTTTGATACATGCAGGAGGTTTAATCATTACCTTTGTTACTAAATCCTCTGATTTTTCCCATTGCTTCTCCGCTGCTAAAACAAAGTAGACGACTAAAATAACGGAGGAAAAAAAATATTCTACAAGAATTGGCGGTCATTTCATTTGGTTTACAGAATGTGACTTTCTAGAAGTTTTTTTTACTAATGTATACATTTTTACCCTTCAAAAAGTCCCTGTAAATTATCTCAAAACAAAATTTTACCCAATAATATAAATTGAAAAATTTTACAGCATAAATAAAATAAAAAAATATATCGATACATGAATAAATTTAAGAAAATTATTAGCAATCAATTCTAAAATGATAAAACATTGAATCATCATATGTTAACAAAGATACAAAATTTATCTCATCAAGATGGAACAAACGAATCGAATTATTGCCTGTCTAGAAATCAAATATCGCCCTCAGTTTCCACCAGTTGGCCTTCATCTGTATTGAATTTCCCTATTTATTAAGTGAGATGAACTTTGATTGGCAAATTGAAGTTATTCGACAAATTGGTACAGAATGCGCGCAACTTCATCAAATGAGGTAAAATCCATCTGACGTATAAATACGATCATAGTAAAGTTCAGTTAATGAATTAACATTAGACACTGTGCATTATATCTACACAGAGTTGGATTATCAAATAGGCAAATTAGACAACTGCCAAGGGCCCCGCAACCTCTCAGGACCCCGACATTTATTTTGCATTATTTTCAGTATTATTTAATTTTATGGCTTTAGAATTCATTTAGATTAAAATCAAGCATTGTTTAGATTAAGAATTCATTGTTTAAATTTAGATTATTTTTCATGTTTTATTCATGATGAAGACTAGTGTGGCATTTAAAAAAAAATTAGTTGACTGACTCACAAATAAAAATCCTTTGCAAACTTTTCTTTAAAAAATTTCGATTTTGTTGAAAAGGTTTTGAATTCTTTTACCAGTTTAATTCAAACCACTCTTAAATTTAATTTTCTAATACATGATAAACCCAAATCATCTCTCTTGAAGATAATTCAGTAAAGTTCTAATGTGTTGCTATTTCAATTTTTCATAAGAATTTTAATTAAAAGCTGATAAATAAATATTAAATTAAAATCAGTAAAAGAATTGTTTTGAGAAATGGGGAGACCATGGAGCCTGTATTATCTAAGCGCAATCTTCATAGTTTAATCCGACCAGTTAAAACAATATTTGTAAGTACGATAAAGAGAAATATAAGACCTTAAAAATGCATGTGTATGAAATGATTAAATCGATGCCTATGGTGGAAAAATTCCACAATATGCATTTTCTGATACAGCTATTTTCGCAAAATATAGAGGAAACATTCTAATGCATAAATCAAATAAAAGTTACTGGGAATTGACATCGTAATTTAAATTCTTCGCAATTGCATTCTAGGGTGTGGACAGGAATCAGTTATCTGTTATTTCGATTTCAATTTCCTTATTGTAAACTATACATAAAAATTCAGTTTGTGACACAAAATGTGGCTTATTTCTTTTGTTTGTACAATGTAATAATTAATTTAAGGAAAACATATAACATCAGAGTTCTCTATGGATGCTTTTTTAAAGTAATTATATCTTAAAATCTGCATTTTGGAGTTAGTTTTCAATTGTATAATTACATCTGACTTACGGATTGGATATGCTCAAATAGTTTAGAAACTAACATCTTTATCAAGTAATTTCTGCTTTCGTAAAATTAATTAGCTTGTTGACAGCCAAAAAACAAAATTCTTATCGAAAATTGCTTTCAATCTGAAATTCTGGTGATAAGAAAATAATTAAGATCAATATCAGTTAGGTGATATAATGCGTTACATCGAAGCTTATTAACTGTGGAACTCGAATAGTATAATATGAAATCAACAGAGGACTTTTGATGAGTAAATTAATTTTTCTAGTGATTCACATTTTTTCTTTAATGTAATTCACTGAAAGTTTCAAGTGCAAAAAATTAATGAAGCAACTATATAAAGAAATACATGCGTCTAAAAATGTGCAAGTGCTATATAATATACAGGGTGTCTCAAAAATATTAACCGCGGCTTTTATCCTTAAATATTGATCGCAGAAATATACTGTAAATTACAAAGTTGCGTAAAAAAAAGTTGCAAAATGTTACGAAATCAATTAAAATTTTCAAGAGATGAAACTTCAAAAAATACAAAATTTAAATTTTTATACCTTGTACCAAAAATTCCCACAGAGTTAAATGTGCCCCATCCTCTAATAAGGTCATGTACAAAATTTCAGAATTTTATCATGAAAATTCTCAAATATATGTAAAAACAAATTTGAAGAAGGATCAATCACAAATTAAAATGCAAATATTTACAACTTCAGTGCAGATGACACGACGCAGGAATGCATCATAAGGAAATTAAATATGCTTCATATCTTTAGTTTTAAATACAAATTTTTAAATCTATGCTTCCTGAAAAATGCTTTAAAATTTTATATTTTGAATTACAGAATATAACTTAAAAATAGCACAGTCAGTGAACTTGTAAAAAATCTTATGTAATCTTTCCTTATGTAATTTTTCCTTTAAATTATTATTTCTATAAATTTTTAATACCTTTGACCAAATAAATAGTAAAATTATTTATTCAATCATTACTTTCTTTTTTAATTTGTGTACGGCCCCTAAAACACGAACATCCGACATGATTGTTTCTCTTTGCGAACTCATATCGAGGCATCGAAAAGTGGTTTAAGTCAGCATTTATGTAGTTTCATATCTTTGAGACTTTTTGTAATAAAATGCTGAAATTTCGTACATGACCTTATTAAAGGTTGTGGCACATTTTACTCATTGGGAATTTTTTTGTAAGGGGTCCATGTAAAAATTTAAATTTTGTATTTTTTAATGCTTAATCCTTTGAAAATTATAATTGGTTTCATAACAATTTGCACCTTTTTTTACGGAACTTTGTAAATTACAGTATATGTTTACGATCAATATTTCAGGAATAAAAGCCGCCGTCAAGGTTTTTCAGACACCCTGTATAACATGTACTATTATTACTGTACATAATATAAATCTAAGTTCCATAACCCAAATTGATCAACTCGAATAATTTAAATATTTCTATTTACTTAATACAATTATTATTCTTGTTTTATTAATTTTAGTGTCATACTTCACCTATATTTTTTAGATTAAAACAATTTTTTTTTCCATCTGGTATACGAAGTAATTTTCGAAAACAATTCGATCTCTAGATTTCGAAGAATCTTTACGTTGTAGATCTTCTTGAGTCCCAAAAACACATTTTCGGAGTTATGTATACCTATCGGTCGCTTTTCTCTATTTGTCTGAGAACATAGTAACTCAAAAACACAACAAACTAGAAGAATGAAGTTTGATACGTAATCTTAATAAAAAATTTATAATTTTGATTTAATTTCGTACAAAGAAGTAGTTGGATGAAATTGGGTTCATAATTTTACCAGTCGTTAAAATTGTCTTTTTTCTGCATAGTATGAGGTGTTTAAAATTCGAATGTAACATTACTACCCCATGTTTTCTGAAATTGAAATTTTTTTATATATCCTCATAATATCTAGGACATCCGGTATTAACGGTACGAAATATTTGTCAGTTATATCATAAGATGTAATTTAGTGAATAAAATTTATGTTTTTAAAATCGAAGTTATTACTTGCTGCTAATAAATAGTATGATTGGACAAGAGTAATTGCACCGATGGAAGAACTAGATTAGATTAGAACTGATACTATCGATACGAATAAAAAAGCGGACCCAGTTCTTGTAGGTCGAAAATTCATTAGGATGAGCTCCTTCGAACTGCCTTACGTGAAGTATAAGAATCGGAGAATACCAGGAATTCCGCACTTAATCCAGCCCTTACCATTTGACGACAAGGATTTTAATCTAAGATGTCTTTTCATTTGCTAGATAATCCGAGAAATACTTAAATGAAATTTTACGAGCAACTGTGATATTGTTCTCTTTTATAGTTCTTGCTTTTGTCTTCGGAAATATAACAGCTCTTTAACACATCAGATGTTCGCATTTTATTTTCTTACTTATTATTTCTATGAGAAGTACATTGTCTAGCTTTTATCTATTATGCATTTTTATATAATATGTATTTATTATCGATTTAGATCAAAGACTGAATTTTATAATCGATTATAAATTCACATTCCAAATACAATAATTTCGAATTTTTGTATATAGTTTGTATTAATATTTGGAATGTTACTGTCAACCAGGTGTAATGGATAAAAAACAATAATTAAAGAAGCGTACCCTTTTATTTTACTGCATGCATTAATTTTACTTCATGAGAAGAAGAAGAGTAGTTTTTTTTTTAAATTAAAATGTATTTTCTGTTTTAATATCTGATATTACCGTAAAAATAAACTACAAATTATTTTAAAACATATATTTTAATGCTTCATAACATATCCGAATATTTTTTTTTGTAAAAAGAACTTGCATAATATCCAAAAACAAATGTTTTAATGTTTTATAAGGCGAACCCCCCCCCCTGAAAATATTAGGATATTTATCCGTCGAATCCCGATACTTTAAGATTGGATAGAATTACATCTTAGTTATTAGTTCAGAAACTTAGTGATATATTTCTTTATCTATACGATTTTGAACAATTCATCTGATAAAATTCTAGTCTTGATAGTTTTTACTTTACACCAGTAGCTGAAAATTCATTTAAAAGTGTTTTTGGTATTTATTTTATATGTTTTTCTTTCCAAATTATTTCTTCAATATAATTTATACAAAAAAAAATTGGAACTATAATTATTTTATAACTTTTTTGAAAAACTCAATTCGATCAAAAATTCATACCTTAAATCCTTAAATAATATCCAAAACATATAAACGTATATATAGTCAACAATAAATTGTTTTTCTCCATTTCATTTCATGTTCTTTTAATCAATAAACTTAATTTAGATTCATCCAACCTAATTACTGCAAGCCTATTTTAGAATAATTTTAGCATCCTCGGAAATCAGCTAAATTTTAATTATCGTATTTAAAAATAAGTTTTTATCATTATAGAATGCATCTTATTTTTATAATTTAATTAAAATTAAACGACAGTATTTAATTTAAATTGAGAAGTGTAAAAAAGGTCAAAATTAATAAAAGGCATTTTTAAGATTTAAACTAATTTAAGAGAAAAGTTTGTTAAATAATACTAATCAAAGTTTCCTTAATGATAACACAGCAGGATGATAATACAGCTTTCACAAAAGCGCAGCGTATTTATTTAACCATTTTTACCACCTCAAGACAAAAAACAAAAATATTTATAAAGGAATTGTGCAGAAAATGTTTTATTTAATATATAAAAAAGCATATTACGCTGATTAAATTTTTTCTAGGAGATTAATAATGACAACATAACTGCAGCTTATATTAAACTCTTGAACAATAATTTTTATTTATTATCGAACAACGATCACTTAACTAGTATGTCAGTTTATTAATTTAATTTTGCTCAGCGAGAAGAACAAAAAGCAATATAACATAACTTTTATATGTTTTCTGTCAAGTAAAGTATTTGCCAAATATTTCGTGCCATGGCGAAATATAGAACAGCTGTCTTTCACATGTGACTGACAATCAATAAAAAATGATGGATTTGAAGGTTTTTCTTTTTAATTTTCATGTAAAAATTGTATTATATATAGATGGTATGAATTGAAATTAGAAAAAGGTTTGTATAATATAAATATTTACAAAATTTATATTATATGGATGCAAATTATAATTATAACAATTCTATCTTTTTTCACCTTTCATTAAAAATGTCTTAGTTTCATCATGGTAACATATTAATAAAAATACTTGTTTTGGTATAGAAGAGTTATTTATAAAGTTGTAATATTGGGTTGTTCGGAAAGAAATTTCGGTTTTTTTTTATTTTTATTTTTTTGTGGAAATGAAAGACAGTTTTCGTATAATAAACAAATACTTTATTAAATTATATATTGGCCGTTCTGGTCCAACACCTTTTGCCATCTTTCTGGTAGTAGCATCATCCCATGCTCATAAAATTTTTGGTCTTTGCTGCCAAAAAAACTGATCGAGGTGGTTTTTGACCTCCTCATTTGAGGTGAAGGTTTTACCGTCTAAAAAATCTAGCGAACCAGTTCTGGCACTGGCGTACTGTCAACACACTTTCTCCATACACATCGGTCCATTTCTTTCTGGCTTGAACAGCATTTTTACCCTTTCTGTAATAAAACAGTAAGATATGTCGAAAATGCTGCTTATCGCTCTCCATATTTAACAGGGCACCAACCAAAAACTACTGCGTAGAATTAATTGGAATTTTTCACACACAAGCCTTGCTATATGAGCTCTCAAAGCATACAAAAATTATACGGCTTAAATGTGAAGTTGGATGCAAAAAAATACAATTAAATCCTCTGTCGGGAAAAAACATAATTACTTTTCGAACAACCCAATATATTTTTTAAAAAGTATATTGGATTTATTTAATATATAAATTGAGATTTAAAACGCAAATATATATGTATGTATATATAGTATATACTTTCCAGTAATCTCAGAAAACTTCCCCATCCTTCAGACCCATCTAAAGAATGTATCTGAGATTCAATCACTTACATTTGACGAAATATTCAATCACTTACATTTGACGAAAAGGGGAAGAAATTTCGCTATAACATCCACCGCCACAGGCGCCCAATGTAGTTTCGTTGAACGCGATTTTGGGGTTTATCAGTATTGATAGAGCCAATGCATTTCAATCCAAGAACTCGAGTCAATGTGTCATGATAAAAAGAAACAGTGTAGCATCCTCTGATAGTAAAAATGATATTATAACATCTAGGTGTCACCTGAGTTAGAAGTGATACATAGTTTTAAAGTAAGTGGAAAGAGTGCATTCCTGGACGGCTTACAGAAGAAAGTGAACCACATTTATATATCACTTAATAAAGATAACTTAATAAAGATATATATCAATAATAATAACACAATCATTCTTTCAGATGAAGCACTTACATCACCTCAGCTGATGAATAATTGCAAAAACTATCATTTTTTGAATAAAGTTGATTATGAGAACAATCCATGAATGAAGATCCTGAGCCATACCCTACCCAATTAGACCCTTAATGGGCTGGAATTGAATCCTTAGATATTGTCGATATACTATTAAAATCCCTTAAGTAAGAAACAAACAATGAACGAATTAATGTGTTTTGTGTTTTAAATATTTTCTCTGCGACAGGGAAAAAAAATCTGATATTAATATATCATCAGCATACAATGTATATTACACATATATTGATAAACTTCGTTTTTCAGAGAGAAGATATTTTAATGCAACAAGATTATATCATTTCACTTTTCTTTTTCTTTTCATTCGGTCGCTTAAGCAAAGTTTTCCGCAATAAGCAGCTATAAATTCTTATCTGCATATTTATTTTTTTAAATTAAATAATTCACACGATAATTTAAATAATTTGTATTGTTATTTAAAATTTTATTGTAGCATTTTAAATAATCCGTGTATTTTATTTTTGTCTGAAACAATTCACTTGAACTAATATTACAATGAAATCCTTTTAAAATTAAGGGAAAAAAATAGTTTAATCTTGATTCGGAAGATATGCTTTTTCTAAATACTACTTGATTGAAACTTTGATAAACTTTAACCGTTGCTCCTGAAGTAATTTTGTGGACCTAAAAAGTTTCAACCTCTTTATTTCGGCGTGCATACTGAATGAATGGTCAAAGCGACACCTAGAAAACGACATGCTAGGGACATGAGCTAAGAAACATAACACATTCGTAAGCTAAAAATATATGTGTGAGGAAGAAAGAATAAATGAAGAACAAAAGTATTTGTTTCTCATTCTAAAATATAAAAAGAATCAATTCGAAATACAGTATGCTTATAAATTTGCTTTAATTCGATATTTCATAGAATGGCTATGTAAGATTTTACACATAAATTATAACACATATATTTTTCTATATTTGCAATAAAAAAAGTATTACAATGTACCTAAAAAACTTAAAAAATAACAGTATATTTATATTCAGTTCCGCCGCTTTAATGGATAAATAGCCACTGGGTCAATATATGTTGGTAATAAATATCATTCTGAAGCTAAGAAAAACGGCAACAAAGAACTCTTTTCTTTCAGCTCACGATCCATTCAGTTTTAAATCCCTCCTAGAATGACCGCTGTACTTCTACTCAACTCACATCCCATCATTCATTTTTTTTATCTCAAGCATATATTCGAAAAAATATCTTAAAACTGTAAACTTATAGCAAGGAATCGGCAAACAGATTTTTGAGGTGATTTAAAGATGACATAAATTACTAATAGGCTTATGCATGTAAAAATGTAAGTATTTATTTTATTTAATGGAACGAAGCAAAAGGAAAATATCGATTTATGAAGTCGTAGAAGCCAACAGAACATATTTCTGAAAAGAGTTGTACAGAGTGAATAATTGTAAAATATGTAATTGAAGCAAAAGGTATTCTAATCAGAGGCTTTTTTTTTGTAGCAAGCATGGCGTACTGCTATAAATATGTTAAAACACTGTAAACGATTAAAATATTATAGAATTATAAATAAAATCCAACCAGAGTAACGCCCTAAAACTTTCAAGCCTATACTCTAATAAAAGCGTTATCTCCTTCCACCTCAGTATAAAATTTATAGAACTTGAATAAGATCGTAAATGTTACCAGTGCACTGATTGTTATTTCCCCAGACATGATCGTTTTGAGCTTCATAGTATAGTAAAGAAAACCGAATATGTATTTTGAATACATTTTTGTAGAACAGTTGGAACAAAACTGGATGCAGAACTTTCATTTTAATAAAAAATATCACATGCCAAATTTAATTTATCTATATCTTTGCATTTTTGAGTTACAGCTTATGCATGCATTTGAATATACAGACCGACAGCTAACATTCAACCTGTTAGCAAATTTAAACGGATATACACATACTTATCTACCTATCTAGCGATGCAATACCTACCTACCAAATTTAATTCATCTAGTTTTTAATATTTTATAGATATTAAGTTCCCTTGCTCTTAGACAGATAGATCTACTTTCAGTGAATAAATTTTGTTCAAAATTTGATAGAAATCTGCAAATTTAGTGTGAAGACAAGAAGTTAAGTTATTAAGTTGCATTCGCCTCAATGCATTTTTGAGTTATTGTGTTCACAGTCCTATTATACAAAACGTTCAATAATATAGTTATGCCTTCGCGTCCAGTGCTCAGAACAAGAGTGTAGAGATCTTATTTTATGCTAATAGGAAGAAAAACAGGGTGACATTCAAGATTTCAAAACTGTGTTTTTGGATTCTGAGACATTTGAAATTTGGAGATTCATCAAAAGCTCGAGTTTAAATTTTAACTCGAGTTTAATTTTAAACTAACATGATTACTATACCTCTTGTATTTCAAACTCGGAATAATAAATTGAATTCACACTAGCATATAATATTTTTTTATTTAATTATCATTGTGAAATGGGAGATCTTTTTATATTATTTTAATACTTCTGAAAGCTTTTTGAATAATTATTAGTCAAATAATTCATCATCATCAGTAGATAGAAAGATAAAATAATTTATTATTTATGATGAGTACAGATATATATGATAAAAATAAACAAGACTATAAAAATGCAGCTTTAAATATTTATATTAAGCTGAAAATAATTATCTGTAATTATTCACCTTGTTTACCGTAGGTGTATAGAATTGAGCGTTGTTACCAATTAATTGTGTTGGTGTTGTGCAGACCAGTCCAATTGATTTGCGGCTACGAAATTTGACATATATATATACATATATATCTTGAAGGATAGAAATGTGCACCCTAGAGCGAGTTTTTTGAAAATGTAATAATAATTTTATTTACTAAAAAATTAGGTCGAATTTTGGCGCTTAATCGCTGTTGGCCGCTTTTTTTTGACGCTTTTGTAAATTTTGTTGCACAAAAATAAATTTTACAACTTTTGAAAATTAAAAAAAAATGTCTTTTTAACTATACTAATTTAATATAGGAATCAAATTTTGCTTAATTTTGCAATTTTTTTAAAATATTTTTTTCGCTTAATTTTCATCAACAGATAACATAATTCCTCCAAAATTCAAACATTTTTCATTATCTATTCTAATATTTTAACACGTGATTTTTTTCCTTTGGTGAAGATTGAAGAAGAAAGATTCTGTTTAATGTATGCGTACTTTATAAGACAAATAAAACTTGAAGTTGCATTGTCTTGAAATTTAGACGATACATGAATCGAATATTTAAGTTTTGAATAGAGCTATGATGTTATGGAATTATCTCCATTAGAAAGATTCATGTACACAATAAACAGAAATTAAGTTAGATAGTTAAGATAGTATGACTATAACATCAGACATTTTGGCGGAATTGTGGATATGAAGCTATAGATAGACAGTTTATTAGAAATGAAATATAACCAATAATCTAGGCGAACGATCTGGGCACTACACACAATTAGTACATTACGATGAATGAAATGTAGAATTTTAAATCAAAATGCACAAAAATTCATTAACATAAATAAAGTCAAAATTACAGCCCTAATAAAATAAAAAAACTTAAAAATTTTCTGTCTTTTTTTTTTCATAATCAAGAAAATATTTTACTGTCAAATTTTAAGAAGCATGAGAACTAAAGATGCTTTTAAAAAATAAAATATTCAAGAATGTTTAAAATATAATATTTTGTGTGATATTTCTAATTTGAAATTTCTCTTTCAGTCTTTCACTCATTCACATTTTTCATCATCATTTTCATCATTTGTCACTCATCATCTGTCATCATTTTTTTATTTCTTTCAGCAAGGAAAAAATATTTCATAAAAATAATCTTAATGGACAGTCTACTATTAAGTATTTGTCACTTTTTTTTTCAGAAAATAACAATACATTACTGTTTAAGAATCCATTTGCATTCGATGGAAAAGGAAATGGATTTTTTTTCCTTCGAAAAAAGCGAATATATTTTTCACTTAAGAAAATTCCAAATACAACAAATATGACAAAAATAAATATTGGAAGAATAATAATACTTCAAAAACAAGCTGAAAGTTTTGAAAAGCAACATATGGTTATAAATAAGATTTTTTGAAGAGCAGAGAGAGAGAGAGAGAGAGAGAGAGTATTAATAGAGTTTTATTGGAAAAAAATTCAGCTATTCCTCGTCATAAAATGTTTTTAAAGTTTGACTTTTTTTAAACCACATTTCATCATCTTTTTTGCTACCAAATTGTTAATATACAAAAGTTTCTCATTTTTTTTAATACTTCGACAGTTAAAATTCTTTAAAAGAAACCCGTGGACAAAATTTTTAAATTGATTATTTTATCTCAGAATAAATTATAGCATTTATTCATTAACAATCTTCAGCATCCATTTTGATTTTAGAAAATATATAGATTTTGCCAAGAATACAAAAGATGTGAAGTCAACCATGATTTTAATAAATAAAAAATATTAACAAAATTCTATTTAAAATTTATGAAAATTGATCACGGATGAGAACTGCTATCATCTTAGAAAATCTCGAAGATTCCATGCTGCTTTTCACAGAAATCTGTAATGTTGAAAGCCGGCAATGATTAGACGCCATTTGTTTTTGTTTTTGGAAGATGTTGCTGCAAAAAATCAATGATTCTAATCTTCTTTCATTCGTTTCCTTCTTTTCAGGAAACTGAATTGTATCAAAATTAACTTTCAGTAATAAGAAACCAATCTCCACAAATAATAGAAGAGAATGTGTGTTGGTGTTGTTCTACAGGCCAGATTTGGAAAGAAAAAATATGCACTTCAGTTATATTTTTTTAAATTAAAGTTTAAATTAATTTGATTTTAACAAAATTATGAATTTAAAAAATCTTTTCAATTATGCCAATGAAGTTACTGAAAATAGATCTAATTAACTTTAGACTGAATTAAACAACTAAATTTAATTAACTTAAAATAATTTTAGGTTATTTTAAAGTTTATTTTACCACAATATTTTCATTTTTGGGTGAAACTCAAATCGTTTCCATCGTTGCAATCAATATTTCATTCTGCCTTTTTTTTCATTGGTAATTGGTAATTTCATTAGTAATATTTTAAGTAATATAGAGAACATAATCAGGTAAACAGATATGCATTCAATTTTATTATTAGCAGTCAGATCCAAAAGTTCTATATATAGAACTGATAATACTGATACTAAACATGATAAAAAAGAAACAGAAAATTAAAAGAAACAGCTTTTTAATTAAAAAAAGACTAGAAGAATGTACTGTGGAAAATCCATATTGCCCAATATTGGTACTAGGTAAATGTAGCACTGAAAGTGATGCTATCAAAATAGTTAAAATGAAAATAGTAAAGCATGAGTCAAATTATTTCTGAATCAAATCTTGTACTAGTTAATCATTTATGATAATATTTTTTTTTATAAAACGGTTTTGTTCGAGAATGGTTCGAGGATTCATGAAAAACCTTTATAGGCACGGTGTCCTTGATTAAAACTTTACATTGACATGATTTAAGAACCAGAGAAATCTCTCTTTATGTAATAGAAATAATGTTTACCTCATTTGAAAATTTTCATTCCTGCTTAAACGTCATATTTGCTTTTTATTAGAATCTTTGACCAGAATCTTCATTTCTTTTATCAAATTTATCAAATATTATTCAACTATTGTCTTATGCAGTGTTTCAGGTTAACGCCCATAGATGGCGTTTCTGTTGCGTGAAAAATTTTTGTTCGTTTTGTATTTTAATTTTCAGTTGAAGAACGGTATTCTGTGATCGAGAGGTGACACCCAATGCTAGTGTTGAGTGAGGTGTCCTAATCTGTGATAGTCAACTTGAAGTGGCACAAAATGTACATGAAAATGAAATGGTGTTAACATGACAAGAGTTTTTATTTGAATAGATTTACATGCAGAATTAAAACTAATTAAAAATACGCGATCTCTGATCCTTACGCAACGAAATTTAAAAGAATCCCTGTACAATATATATATATATATATATATATTATAAAGAACCGTTTAATTATGACAAAAATAATACCGAAAAAAGATCTGAGTAAGAACTTCGAATTAGAAAGATGATATTAGAATAAGAAACTTCCTTTGAATTGAATTTTGGATGTTATCCCTTTATGAGAAAATGAGTCAAACAGTTTGAGTTGGATTTGACTAGTCAATTCAATTCAGTAAAGTAAAAATTTCAGTACAAAATCTATTGAATCTTAAATGCATTTACTTCTTCTATAAATTATTTTACTGAATAACTAGGAAAATTCTGACAACTGCAACTTAAATCGTTATAGTGCAAATTCTGCATATCTGAATGACGAACTCTGATAAAACATAGAATTTAGATTAGAGTTTGGACTAGCAACAAGGAATATAAAGGAAAATATTTCGCGGTATGTCTCGTTTGATACATGCTAATCTAGCTATTTTACAGTAAACAAAGTAAATTTATTTTAAGATGACTTCTATATGAAAATGAAGCAAGACTGAAATTTGCAAGGGGAAAAAATCTGAAATATTTGGGATTTAATGAGGACAAAAAAAGTCTCAACCATAAGTGATAAGAAACACAAATTTAAAAGTCCCTATATGCTTGATGGTCATTAATACTTCTAGAAGGTATCAGAAGGAAAGAAAGAATTTCGTCAAAAAAGTACTTAAACTTGAAATTTTGTGAAATTTTTGACTTTCAGCAAGATATGGAAATTGCCGTTACAGAAACCCATCAATCAAAATAAATGTTTGAAGAAATTTCATGACGATAAAAAAATACTTTTTGTACTTTTGTATGTAAAGAAGCTGATTTTGCAACAGCAATAATCTGTTTATTTAAATAATATATGTAGAAAGAGCATAAATGTCTTGAAGAAAGATGCACAAAAATAATACAAAGACTTTGTAATATTTATCCCGCTGTACTTAAATTTCCTTTAAAAGCTTAAGATTTTATCATAATATCTGAAGGTCATTCCTTTATCAGATATTTACCATTGGCATCACAAGTATTGAAGAAAATCTAAATTTTTAAATGATGATAAATAGTTCTTATTTAGTTACATATATATTCGAAATATAAAAAATAATCTTTTTATTACAGTTTAAAAGTGAAAGGAAAATGAATAAAAAAACCTTCTAGAGTAATACGAAATAAATTAAAATTTCATATTATAATTGATTCTGAATCAAATAATCAAAAATATAAAATCTTTGAATTCAAATCCCTAATCACTTAATTTTAAAAATACTAAAAACATACTTTTTTCAAATTTCTTCTGGCACATTTAAACCCTTTTTTGACCATCTTTTGTTTATTTTGATTTTAATTTACGATCCATTTGATCGTAACATTTTGCTTTTCACTTGATATAATCTAACCATTTGGTTTGGAGCAGTTTGATTAGTATAACGGCTTTTGCACAAAACTGCAACAACATGAAACCTTATTCCTGAATAATTTACTGCTTTTTAGCTAATTCCAAATATAGATTTAAATTTAAAGAAACTAAATACCAAATATTATACTATAGTGAAGAAAAGATGAACCACCAAATTAAAATATTCAAGCTACCGCTCCATCCTCCATGTAACAAATCAATTTTAATTATAACAATGTGAAGATATGTCATATTTTTCAGTTCCATTTTCAACTTCAAAATTATAAATCAATTTCTCTTTATAAAGGCTAAATTACAGAGGTATTGAAAAGTAAGTAAAAATAAATATAGAAAAATAATCATTCATTAAATATCCATTCGCATTTCCATTTTTCTGTTTGATCGCAAACTAATCGTTAAACAATTAAAATGTGTCAGATGCAGCTGCTTTTCTACAAACTTGCAAGACTCAGATAGTTAAAGAGTTTCTTATGAAAAATGCTGCTGGTGAGAATTTTGAGTATACATGGATCTATAAATGATTATCATTATAACTTCAGATATAAGTTGTAGCGAGTTTCAATTTTTATGAAGTATCTGTCAAAGAAGTTAGTAAGAAAAAGAATATATATGAGAATATGTCGAAAATCTATCATGCAAAATAGAAGAGGAAATTTAATTTTAAAAGTCACTTAAGAAATTGAATTTATTGTTATTTAGTTTTAATAAGTATTCTTTTAACTTTATACATTCATTTTATGCAAATGCTAAAAATAAAAATAGAACGATGAAGTCAAGCATTTTTATCATTAAAATATTCGGTATTTATTGAATTTGAGGAATTTAATCTCATAATATATAAAAATTTTGAAAAAATTCATTTCGACTTAAATATCTTATAAATGTTCTTATATATGCAATTGTACTCGTATAAGAATTTCAGAATACCGATATTCATATTGACATACCTCTTTTAGGCATTACGAGAAATAATTTGGGACAGATCTCGTAAATTTGAAGTGTAATGAAATAAAGAGGACAATACTTGATCCAATATTTCCCTGTTCAAACTATCATGCCACACCAATAAAAGATATTCTGATTCTCGATTTCAGATTTAATCTACATCAGACCAATATAAATTGCAGTTACTTTTTAAAATTGAATTTCGAATTTGGAATCACTACTCAATGATGAAGCCAACAAATGCCACAAATCTGTAGAATTCGACAGAATAGTATCAGAAATATAATGCTGTCATTTGGCAATACTCATATAAAAGAAAAATGCATGAAAATTGATTCGAAAAAAATTTTAAATTATAATATCTGTTTTGTTATAAACCATAAGCAGAAAATATTTTCAACATATCGAACTCCCAAAACTTTGTTCCTTAGGAAACAGAATGTCGTACTTAATTTTGGTTAGAACATATTTTTCTGTATATCTTTTCGCACATCTGCATCAAACAAAAAAAATTAGTTTCCAAGAAATTTAGATACACAGATCGCATTTTTATGGTTTAATGAAATTAAAAGTATAAAATAATTTCATCTATTCCCATATCTGTTTATGACCCCATACTGCTTTCTAAATCCTTACAGAATGGTTTGAAAATTTATGACTGTAAATTTTAAAAAATAGGATTTGTTTAAATAGTTATTCTCTGTTTTTTTAGTCCTTTTGTCATTTACAACTTATAGCGAAATCCGTACCGAACAGACAAGAAAGGAAGTTAATATTGCATTGTCAGAAAGCTTTGAGCTGTAATGAGAAGGCAGATTTGATCGCAAAATCTGTAACGAATTTTTTAAGTATAGGACTCCCCTTTTGTGACATCAAAAGGTCTATTGATCATCACTTTTGTTCTATTTGGCAAAAATCATGGGATCTGCAGATCAGAAATAAATTACATTCTGTTGAAACGAACATTATTTCTTGGCCTGTTCATCCTATACGTGAGATGGATATTAAATTGACCCGTCTCCGTATAGGGCATACACGTTTTACTCATAAGCATCTCATATTTGACCAAATTGCGCCTAAGTGTAACAGTTGCAAAGTGCATTTTAATGTTCGTCATATTTTAATTGAATGCCCTGTTTTCAATTCTTATCATGCTCGTTTTTTTACCTCGGCATCTTTAACATTACAAGACCTGGTGAGGAAAAAATACCACCCAAATATTTTTAATTTTTTAAAAGCTATTGGTTTTTTCACTTGTATTTAGCATCTTTTTTCTCCTATTGTGTTATAAAAGATTAAATGAATTAATTCTTTGTATTGAATTCATATGAATCATGGTTTTAAATTTTAAGATTCTAATCGTATTTGTTTCATCATTTTTCATGTGTTTTTATTTCTACACCCCTGCTCTTGTTTTTTAACAAATGAATGTTTTATAAAACATTGTATAATTTTACCATTTGATTGGCGCAGCATATCCAAGCATGGCTCTAGCGCCAGAAGCCAACACAAACCAAACCAAACCTTGAGCTGTATTTCAAGTTTCTAGCTCATCAGGAAATTAGTTTAAAATCAATTAAAAAATTTAAACTGGATAGATAAACTAATACACATTCAAGAAATTGAGTTAATAAAAACGTCTTAAAAATAGGTGTTCCAAAAATCTTTGCCACAAAATAGAATGAATTACGCGTTAAATAATAATTAACATTATCTAATATTTAATACCGATGGAATATAGTTGTTAAAGAAAAAATGCTGAAAGATGTAAAAAAAAAATTATTAGCAAAATAGATGTACTCCAACGTATATGCCAAATAAATTTAAAAAAAAGGAATTTTATATTTATAAAAACGTAACATGCTTCTTTTCCTAAATATTGTTCTTTATGATTTTCTATCCATAATATTTGAAAAATGGAGTGACAGTAGATAATAGGCTGCTTTCCTCGGCCATATACTTAACATCATATGTTTCCTTGCAGAAAAGTGAAAGAGCATTTTAATTCTTCAACATTAGTATTGTTTGAGACTAATACAACTGGAACATATTTATTCATTGCTATTTTATAAAATAATCTCGGATTATTATGAATGCCCTTTTTTTAAAAAGAAAATGAATTGTTTTGTTAAATAATTGGAAAAAAAAGCTATTCTAGATATTACTGTACAAACGTTATATTTATAATTCTCCTCAACCTACATTTTGAAATGTAATTTTTTTGCTCTTTTATTGTTTATTGAACTGAACTTCATTTCTATTGATTAAAACTTTATTTCTATTGATAATAAATAGATAATCAAGCTAAATGATAAATTCATGAAAAAAATTCATTGATTTAAAATCCATTATTCTATTTTCTGAAAATAATACTGGAATCATGAATAAGTTACGATTTCTTCCATAAAAGTGAAAAAAATCTTTTGAGTTTAAGATAAAGAGAAACTGAGGTTCTGCCCTATTATTTGCTCACACATTAAAGTTTAAAATAGAATTGAACTTTCTTCTCTATTCTATTTTATTCTCTCTCTTCTGTGTGATATTCTCCTTTCTTGATTTTTCTACTGAATAGAATTGTATTGAGTATTTCTCTTCTATCCATGAAAATACTCAAGGTTTTATTTATAAGCATTTTTATTTGTATTAACTCCGTATATCAAGGAAGTGAAAATGTTGTCTCTTTAGAGAACAATTCCAGAAGTGGTATTTGAAGCAATTTCTTTTATATGGCGCTCTCCGGTATTGAAAGAGTGGACCGAAATTTTTATATTCTTTACATGTTGCAAAATCAATTCATTTTTTTAATAGGATTTTAATTAAATTATCACATATTATAGTCTTTTGAGAATGCTTCATATTTTCATAATTTCATTTGTTTTTGCAATAGTACTTTATTACATACGCAAATGCAATGCATTTTAAAAATCACTAACTTGTATTAAATGCAGTTTCTTCGATATTATTCTTTAAAAACAATGCTGTACAATACTAATATGTTAGAATATGATACATTGCAACAAGACTTATATAACTATGTTTCTCTTATTATTATATATATATATATACAAGGTGACCCAAGCATTTTTAGTGTTGTCAGAGAATCTATTTTTATAATTAAATATTTTGGTGGTAGTGCATCTTTTGGTATCCTTATATCTTTCTCATGTTAAAAATATATTCTTTCAAAACTAAAAATTCAGTCTGTTTATGCTATAGATTATTTCTCTCAGTGTTATACAAGTTTTCACGAAAGAAAGCAAGTGTTTATTTAATTAACTATTGGAATTAGACATGTAATTCTATTTGCAAAATGTCAGGAAATAAAGTTATAAAATGCATAAAAATACTTTGGCTTTCATTAAGAAGAAGAATAAAAAGTTAGAAAAATTATATTTTAATGCAGCCCCCATAGCAAAGAAGTCATTGAATAAAATGTTTTCCCTATACTCATTCATTTATCATTCTTACAAAATTTAAGAAATAACTATAATTAATTGAATTCATTATTCAAATCTTACAAAATGTTTCTCTTCCAAATATGAGAAATAATTATAATTAATTTAATATATCATTCAAATTTTGATGCAAAATGTTTCTATAGTTCCCTTCCAACGAAAAAATAAAGAAAAAAACCTCTTTGTTTTTGTGAAATTCATGCAATTAATATTAAATTAATTTTTTATTACATTGGATGAATATTTATTTTTATCACCAGATTACACAAAAGCATTAAGAAACCAATCAATAATACTGAGAATGAATCAAGAAATGAATTTAAGTTATTAAAAAATGACGAAAATGCTTTTTTAAGATACGGTTTTATAAGCAATTTTAAAAATAAGAAAATAATAATAAAAATTTGGTGGTCGAAAAGAAATATAAATAATTGAGACACTGGAATCAATATGCTAAGCGAATTGAAATTTTAAGCAATCTTATAATATTTTTCCGGATTTTAATGAATAATCAATCAGTTTTTTCAATTAATGACATTTCATTAACTTAATAGTCAGATATTTAGAGTCCCTTATGTCTTTAGAGTCCTTTATGTCTATTTTTATTTCCTAATTTTTACAAGAAAAAATTTTCTGCTTCTTAATGCCTCAATAAATACATGCTTTTCTATTTTTATTATTTTATATTTTTTAATCTTGAATATATTTTATAATTCACAATCCTTACTAAGACCTAACCGCTTCACCTAGAGCTATAAATTTGACATAGAAAATTTTTGATGATAGAAATATATATATATATAAGAAATTTTGGTATGAAATTTTAATAGAATTTAATTAATTTTAATTTAGGTAAGATATTTTTACATAATTTAAAAAATTATATCAGTTTAAATATATATAAAAAAATTAATGACAGTAATTTAACTGTCGTACAATTTTTTTTCCCGGTTTTCAACAATTTTAAATAAAATTTTTAGCACTACATTTCATAGTTTTGATGAAATCAAACGGTTTACAGCGGTTATTCATTTTGCTATAAGTCCACACTCTTGATGGTATTATGAGATTTCACTTTATTAGGATGGTTCAAAAATATATTAAATAAAACAAGTGTAAGGCTATTGAAAGGTTTAATGCTCACCACAATTTGTTATTTAAAAAGAATTTGTAATCTCGGGCATTAAGTGATGCAGAAGAGTTTTAAATGAAATGAGGCACATACAATATTCCCATAAACGAATTGGTTGCCACAAGCAAGAAATTATTTATAATAAAATTTTAAAATTATTTTTTCAAAATTAATAAAGATATGTCAGCACTCGTATCGAATAAAAATTTAATTAAAATTAATTATTTAATATAAGGCACCGATGATATTTAACTTTTTTGTTTTTATTGGGAAAACAAAATTGTGCAAAATTCCATAATTTTAATACATCACGAAATAAGTGGAAAATTGATAACAATGAAAGAGATAAAATTTCATTTCGCAATAATTCACCACTCTTGATGAATCTGGCAATAGACGATAGGATGCTTTTGTGAATAATTTAAGTTCAGTCAGATATTTCTCTGAAACTGATTCAGAAGCATAGAATAAGTCAAGAGTCCTCCAATAGATGTAAAAATGAAACTCTTCGTGAATTTGAAATAACTTGAGCCAGAAAATGAAATACTATCATTACCTTGAAGAATGGTGCTTAGCAAAAAATCGCACTGGGTTGTTTTCATTCTTCGTTGAAATGTATAGAGCACCATGTTGTTTCTAAACTCTTTATCTTTTTCATTGACATCAGCGGCACAAAATATGAAATATATCAAAAGGGAAAAATTTACTGATGCATAAAATAACAGTGCGTACATGTAATGCGCTTGGGACCAACGATCATATTTGTCATATCCTAGAATTATAGTTATGGATCCAAATGCATTCAGAAATCCTAAGCAAGTTAAGAAAAATAAACATCCTCCCAGTGATGATTCTCCAAAACTTCTGCACATTAGAATCTTTTCATAAAATTGGAAGATTTGCTCCAAATTTGTTTTCTTTTGCAAAAAGAGTTCGTTACAATGACAGATAGCTTGGACAAAATCTTGAAAAATAGAACTAAATAATAAATACAAAATATTTTGGATTACACTAGAAAAGAAAATCAATGAAAAACTGTATAAATGACTCATACCAAATGGCAAGTTAAGTGCTTTGAGAAGCCATATTACATCACTTCTGAAACCAAACTGATTTTCTGAATCTTCAAAATACCACAAAATTATCGTAAGGATAATAGGCATTGCAATAGGAAAAAAAGTTAAGTAATATTTTCCTTCCAATATAACTGTTTTTGTTGAAGGTAATAATTTTAAAAAATCTTTCAAAGCCTTACGTCTCTGAAAGACTCTATGCCATAAATATAGATTGAGAATCATTGACAATCCAATAGACAATGTCCCTTTAGATTGCAAGAATTGGGATGCTAGAATGGAAAACGAATAGAGCAACACCAAATGCATCAAGAAAACATTGATAATTGGTAAAAGTAGACTGAAACGACTTTTCCTATTTTGTTCAAAATCAAGAAATATTCCAAAGATAGCAAACATTTTCAAAAGAATTCGATTATCTTGATGCCAATTCTTTACACTTTTATCTTCATGTAATAATTTGCTATTCAGTTTATTATTATTAATGAAACAAATTCTGTCGTCGGAAAAAATCATTTTTAGGGCTTGTATTTTAATAAAACTTGCCAACAAAATCAAATAAAATTTTTTCGATGTATTTTACTTTTAACCAGAGCTTTAAAGGATACAGTTAGGTTGAAACTTAAGTCCGATGATAGGAACTTTATGGAAATTGTGGTTGCTTAAAGGCAATTAAAAGGCAATCTTTCTTTTATTTCAATCAAAATAATCAATTATACAGTATGTAATAACAAGGTATGAAAACTTCCAATATGATTATATCTTGTTACATTAAGACCACTTAAATAAAAATGCGACTTAGGATCACGTTATTCTATAGTAATATTAATATAAAATCAATTTCGATTATTGTTCGAATGATAGGATGAAGCTTTTAGCCTAGTTATTCTTTTCATTACGGCAATTAACAAAATTAGTTTTGCATTACACTTTATATTATTGCAAAGCAAACATTCGTAAGTGATATGGTCGTAAATAAGTTATAACAATGCAAGAAACGTTCCCTAGAAATATTTCGCATATTCAGATATTATATACAATGCAATTGATTAATTTGATTGGAAAATGACAAAAGAGAGACCATTTTATAATGCTAAATTTTTACAAAATTCATGTCAATGCACTGATGATAAAAAATGAACAGTTCTGACAGTTTTTCATCATTTTATCATACGAATTATACGCTTTAGTTTGAAAAAATCTTTATTAAATCATTGCTTTTATATTTTTTTAAAATTTTCTGTAAGAAATTAAGTGCAGCTCTAACGTTTTAAATTGAGGAACAGATTCTTTAAAAACTGTATAATAAGCAAGTAAACAAAATCTTATAAATCAATGATTTATAAAATAGAAAAAAAAGACTATTATCCTGATAATTATCTGCCATTTCTTAATAACAATAGTTTCTGGAATTGAAATTCTCTGATTCTCATGTTTACTGGCATTATTTTGCAAATAATACTGGTTTTTAAAGATCTATCATTATTATATATAAACTTCGGCATGGCGCTTAAATGATGGTTTTCCTAGAAGGCCAGTAATTTGGCGAACAAATAACTTTTCATGCCAAACAATTCATACTCGTTGATTCAGAATAATAAAAAATTTTCATAATGACTCTATCAATCTAATTATAATGTTAGCTTCTTTTCATATAGAAAACTGAATTATTAATATCAATTTCGTTAATACAATGCAATATATATCTTGTAAAGCACCTATTGTTGAATTTAACAAAGCATGACATGAAGAAAATAGTTCGTACGGTTCTGATGAAGTATCGTTAATGAAATTACTATTTTATTTGGCTTGTTAAGAGCAATGACCATTTCATTTTTCGATGCATTAGGCGTCTTTAATAAATTTGGATTTGCTATTTTGATATTTTAAATCTATCTATTGATATTTTAAAGCTCGAATAATCAAGAATAGTTCAGAATGAATTCACAAGCATGTATTCACCACATTTGAACCTGTATTTACCACATTTGAAAGAGATTTTAGGTGTCTATTAAAAGCTATATGTATTAAATTTGGATTTTTGTCTCTGACCAGAATTGCCCTGTCATCGATATATAAGCAAAATAGAGTATAATATTATTTAGACGTGAGAATTGAACCGTTCTAATTTCTAACCTTTTGCTAATATGCACTTAGTTTTTTTTTTTTTTTTTTTTTGCTAGATAATTTGGTCTTGAACCGCATTTTAAAATCTTGTTTTACATGTACGATTCAAGTAGTATAACAAAGGAGGGAATATCGACTCCCAAGGTCTTACACCCTTTCGGATATGAGGATCATGGTGGGGCAGACCAAGTAAAGGAGATATTGATATCTATTAATTTAAATAAAAGTCCATCCTGCCAAACTCTGTCAGAGGATTTTAAATATCTAAAAATACAGTATTAATCTCATGTTTGTGATAAAATTACAGTTATAAAATCTATTATTCTGAAAAGTTGGTGAATAGTTGATAGGTTTAATTTGAAGATAAATTTCTCTGGACACAGGATGATGTTGCCTTTTAAAATATCGATGAATCTCTTGTTGTTGTTAATTATAACACTTGCCATAGACAAATCCGCTAACAAAGTCAGCGATTTAAGCCGAGTTTGTGCAGCAGCTTCTGAGGGGAAAGGTCCCTGAGCACCCGAGGGCAGAAGTCTGCCTTCTAGCTCATTGAAGATTACATTCACACACTCGCTTGCACAACGCCTTTTTACAAGGGGGGCAAGTTTTTCACCAAACAGTTTGCTATTTTATTATAATTTTGGGAAATACTGGTTAATCCATTAAGTAGTGTTTTTTCTTTTTTTTCTTTTTGAAGGATCTTACAAAATTCTAGACGTTTCTATCTTCCGTATTTAAGTTTATCAATTATTAGATTCTAGTATCCTTAACATTTTTATATTGAACTAGCAGTACCCGCTCAGCATTGCCCGTAGCGTAACATCCAAGAGGAAAAAATAGTTTTAAACTTAAGTCTAGCCTCCAGCTGATTTGCATGGGCATGTCACACAACATCAAACAAACATAAAAATATATTTAGAAATCATCAAAAATAACTACAAAACAATTTTTTATAGCACACATTCAGAAATATTTAGACTGTTGAAAAGGTAAAAATACATGTTCTTAGACAGAACAATTGACTAAAAATATACAATTGGAAAGCTGTTTTAAAATTTAAAAATATACAAATAAGTCATTCTACCCACTGTTCCACACTTGTTTATCAATTCTCTATAATCTCATATGAAAATAAAATTCAGCTTGCTTCATAATATTTCTTTCTTGCAAACTATATTGGCTGTTTTTCCTCCTAGTGCCAAGACAAAAAGATTTTGTTTGATTTAACTCTAGAAAGTGCCACATAAAGTTCTCCATGAGAAAAACATTATTCGCTTAAGTCAATTCCAGCAGTGTGAAATATTTGTCCCTGGACTTTATTTATTGTCATGGGGAAGTCTCCTGAAATCGTCTGTATGTTTGAAAGAGAAAAACTCGAAAAATATTTAACTGATATTAGAGATATCAGTTAATTTTTGGGGGCATAATAAGTTTTGAATTGCTGATTAAAATCAGACGTAAACAAAGAAATATATCGTATATGCATACCACAGCTCTTGATATTTGCGCATGCGCAGTTTGAGGGTGTTTACTGGTAAGTTCAAAGCACAGATACTGCTATTTTACTCATGCGCGAATCGTAGTAGCGAAATAATTAAAGTCGCAATTATAAAACTCCTTTTTTATTTTGATATCACTTCAATATACTAAAACCTTCCTCAATAAATGCCCTAAAATGGTATAAATATCTCCAATATCAGTTAAATATTTCTCGAGTTTTTCTCTTTTAAGCATACAGACGCTTTCAGGAGACTTCATTTTATATTATGTATAGATATTTTCAATACAAATAGCCGTTTCCGGGTTCTTTGAAAATATATTTATTAGGCAATTTCTTCCCAAGTCAGTTCCTCAAGTTCAGAGTTGGTATAAATTTGACTTGGTTTATTTGAGAATGATTTTTATTTTTTATTTTAACACTAATAATATAGTTTTCCGTTTATTCAGCTAAATTATTTTTTTTCTTGGGAGTGAATGTTAAGGAAATTAATATTTATTTTACTCAAGTCTTTTTAAAATTAATCCAATCGTTTTTTAAATTCCTATTATTATCTGATGAATACTTAAAATAAAATTTAATTTCACTGGGTTAGGTGAGTAGGTTTGAAACAAATATCAGCATTCCATAGGTATTACAAAATTGTAATTACATTATCAACCTGCCCCATCTTTCGGTGAAGGTACAACACTTATAATATTAATTTAATGTTACTTTATTTTTAATGCCAGCGTCTTGGCCTGGGGGCAGCCTATATTCCCTGTAATCTGGGCGTCCGGGGTTCGAGTCCTGGTTTGGGCATGATTGTTCTTCACCCTGTGTTCTAAATGTGAGGTGTGTGCAAAAGCACCCTCGTGGAAAGAGGTTGCTCACACGATTGTGTGAATGTTATCTTCATATAAGCTAAAAGTCAGACTTCTGTCAGACTCGGGTGCTAAGGGGTCTCTATCCTCAGAAATTACTGCACCCGCTTTCCTTGGTAAAGCAGACACGATATAATCAATTGGTTTTTAATTATTATAATTTACGTTCAACAAACCTTGCATACAAAACATGCCTGTGTAAGAATACGCCACTAGAGCTAATTAAAATAATTACGTTTTTATGAAACAGACATATAAATAATAATTTCATTTTTCATTTAAAACATAGCAAATATCTTGCATTTTATTTTCTTTTTCATTTCTAAAATATGCTGGAATGCTGAATTTTATCATATGAAATGCTACCAAAAAAAGCGAAACGACATTCTATAAATAAAATTCTCTTGTGACTCCAAAAGATATTTGTTTATTGTCTCGACGAGAATTCTACGTTATCAAAATAAAACGAGCATGTTTTATAACAAATAAAAATCAACGAATCCAGATTCATAGTTAAATGGACTCTTTCGTCTCTTGAAATTTGAAATATATAAACTTATTAAATTGGATTAGTTTTTCTTTGATATCATATATATATATATATATATATATATTTAACTATGACTTACTATTAAAATATTGGAAGAAATGGAAATTCTTTGTATTCGGAATACAACATACCTAAAATGTAGATAAAAAGAAATACTATGTAGCGATCATTCGATACGAATGTTTCTCCTCATTTCTTTGAAAATAAAATCATAAGAATACTTAACAATACCTGGATGAATATAATAATATCATCGTATTTGCGACTATTTTCCTCGAAAATCAGTGAAATTTTGTCTCAGAAAACTGCCTTCTCTGCAATATAGAAGTATATATTTTTCGATCTCCTAAGCCGATTTATATTTTGTGGAAATTTGGGATGATCCATAAAAAGGGGAAGTTCAAAATCTCCATAGTCCTTTATGTGAATGTTGAAATAATGATTTCTTCTGATAGGAAGGTACAAATATTCTGGTTTCAGATTTGATTTATTTTGATTAATAGCAGAGGAAACGAAATGAAAAATATTTCCATTTTAGTCATTAAAATGAATAAACGATTATTTGAATCGTCAATTTAAGATAATGCCTAGAATATATTTTTAATTTTTGTCTCGAAAAATGAATGAATTATTATTGTAACATAAAGGTTGACACAAAATATTTTAACTGGATTATAACATATTCATTTTTTTTATCAGAATCTTTGAAATTTCAGCGATTGCTTATATTCTTCATTTGTATTATAAAAAGAGAAGCAAGCTTATTTTTGTTAATTTATAAAATGGTCCAATTTGAAAGAAAACAATTATTTTTTATCAGTATCTTTGAAATTTCAGTGATTGCTTATATTCTTCATTTGTATTATAAAAAGAGAAGTAAGCTTATTTTTGTTAATTTATAAAATGATCCAATTTGAAAAAAA
>JAPMOR010015380.1:125676-136834 GCA_026543865.1 Argiope aurantia
CTAACTAGCTGTTTACGTTTTGTAGTTACCGAGTATACTTGCACTCGAACAGTCGTCATGATAGGTTCCTTTTGAATGTTTTTCTCTCAAAATCTGATTGAAAACGACAAATTTGATCTAATGAATGTATTTTAAACCTCATTTTTCAAGATCAAAGTATATTTCAGTTAACCTGTTCAAGACCAAACGCATAATACCAAAAATGTGTTTTTCGAACTCACGGAGGTCTGAAACATGGAGAGACGTCAAAATTTCGAGTTTGAATTTTTTGACGATTACAATATATTTGTTTTATATTTTATATATGAGAAAGTAATCAGAAGTCTTTAAACATTATACAATAACAAAGCTAATATAAATGTCATAATTTGTTCTAGTTTTTCGTGATTTTAATTTGAAAATTACGTAGTTTACTTTTTAACAGCTGTTAGAGGAATTTTAATTACTAAGTAATGATGTAATTAATAATTATAATTAATTTGTAACTAAGCAGATTATTTATAATATTTGTTCATACTAGAGAAATTACATATTTGATATATAGCTTTCTTTTCATTAATTTAAAGACTACTAAGAAAGAACGGAAATGTTACAAAAAATTATGCTGCATTTAATAAAGTTTAAAAATAAAAATTCATCCTCTTATTTTACAACGACAAAATAAAATAACTTTAATTGAATTTTAATTAAAATAGCAGACTGCAGATTGTTCTTGTAAACATATATCGTTAAACTATACTTCTTTTTTATAATTATCTTAGCATTTTTCAATTACACGAGGTAATTTCAGTTTAAATGAAAAATAATGTCAAAGAAGTTGTATTGAATTTCCAGTGATGTAATTAATTTTTCGAAAGTTAAAAGTATTTTATAATAAGTTTAGGACATCTCTTTTAAATGGATCTTCGTGTTATCGTTCAAATATATCAATTCATTCCCCATGGCATGCTTTCCGCTTACGATATTTAAATATGTATGAAATCTATTAGTTTACAATGTTCAAAACTTGAAAACGAAATATGATGTTTTCTTTTCTATTATTCTTAATTCAATTGAATTTCAAATTGTAAAGAGGTTATTGTCGATAAATAAGGGTCTTTATTTAATTGTATCTATCTACTTAAATCCTTTTATTTTGGAATTATTATTTTAAAATGCATTGAGGTTTAAATACAAGTTTAATTCTTTACAATAAAAATCTTTATCAGCAAGATGCGCTTTCAGAGAATTATGTGTATATTAAAAACATTCAAAATGATAAACCTTTTGGAATTGAAAGGTATGCATTCATAACTTTTATATTATATTGCTATGACAGATCCTTTCAGGAAATGTATGACAAAAAGTCCAGTAATCTCGGTAATGGATAGCAATACTTTATTTCGCAAGAAAACAGGAAAATAAAAGCAACAAAACACAGCTGAAGCGTACACAAAGACTGCAACTTACAAAATTAATGGCACACTAGAGGAACAAGCGGACCATTCACTCCGTCATCAAGAAGAGAGAATTCACTAGACTGATTTGCTTTAGCTCTTTGACTTTTTTATAATATCTGTGATAGGATACGGACAGTTCTAGAAAAAAACTAAGAATCTCGAATGCAAATGATAAAACTTTTGCATTTTCGAAAACTTACTTTATATCACTAATGTTGCCGAATTCGAGGACCAAGGACGGGTGCCTTTGACTTGGTTTCCATTAAACGTCCATTAGACATATCTGTAAAACTCCTATTCTAATCATGAGATTTAATAGGAATTAAGAATCTTGAGTTTTAATAAAGATAATGCCAAAATTCTTGCATTTTTGTGAACCATATTTTTTCTCCGAGTAGCCGAATTCTAGGGCCAAAGGTTTTATAGATATTTCTAATGGGCGTAGAATCTATAATAGCGCCTTTGAATTGGTTTCTATTAAACGTCCATATCAGTAAAACTCCCTTTCTACCTGTGAATTTTAATAAGACGGAAGCACTGTGATAGATTCGTACTAATAAACGTTTCAGGCTAGTAATAGAAGAAAAGTAAAAATGGTAATATTTGCCTTCAAAAATTAAAAATAAATGAAACTCAAAATTGTGCATACTTTAAAAATAATGTTATTTGTGTGACTTTCTTCCATATCGATTAACATGTTACTTTTCAGGAATCAGTTGGATGGATCCTTTATAATTAATAAGACAAATTGACTTGATTCATTATTTGTTGCGTTAAAGCCTATATTTACTCAAGAAAAATATAAAAATGCAAGTGAATTCAACCATAAATATGCAGCAACTTAATTAATATCGGTTTCCGAGTTTGCAGGTGGCCAACGGAGAATACTGAATCCATTTTCTATTATTCTAATGCTATCTTCTCGAAAATAAACTGAAAGCTAAGGAAAACTAATATTGATCATTTAAGGATGTTATTTTATTCACCAAATGCCAGTTTCATCATTTTCTTGTCATACATTATTCATATAACATAGCAACGAAAAGATGTTACCTTGTTTCCTTTATTTCTATCGAAAGTGGTATTTTAATATAATCAGATGACAATAATTAATGGTGAATTACTTTGAATATTATCAGCTTAAGAATAATAAGTTGCATTTTGTGATGAAAATATTTAACTAGTTTAAATGATTGTTAGAAGAAATAAGTAGATAATTTAATTTCAAAATTGAATGTGTATAGGCATGAATGTAGAAGGAGATTTTTTTCATTCTTTGTATTCAGCAGAATTTTGGTTGATTGATAAATTCAAGTTAATGGCGCAAGAGCCAAAAGTAGGCTATACTGCGCCAGTCATATGGTTTGAGATGATATCATGTGAGAAGTTTAAATAGATAAAAAAACATTAAAAATCAGGTCAGGAAAACATCAGCAATCAAAACATAAAAAATCAGTTAGTTAAAACAAGTTTATAGTCGAAGAACATCTATATAAAATGATAAAACCCAATAGCTTTTAAAAAGTTAAAAATATACTGATGGGAATTTTGGAACTAAGTTACGGTGAATTGTACAGGAAAAGAAAAGGTAATTTTTAAGTGATAAATCTAAAAGGCTTTTAATTTTATGTTTATTTTTATATACTTATAATGCATATGACCAAAATTTTCCTATTTTAAAACGTCGTCCATGATTATTGTTAGATACCCACTAATTTATCTTCAATCATACGACAAATGTTATTTTTCCAAGAAAATTATTGAAAAGTAAGCTACTAAATGAAAGCAGAAATCTCATTTCGGAAAGCTAAGAAAGTATATTTTAAATATGTGGTAATATGTAGATTATTATGATCTGTGCAGGAAGCAACAGGACGAATGTTGTTGGTAACATTTCTTTAATAATCATATTCACACACTTATACACTAACACAAAGGCAAGACATTCACGCGCGCGGCTTTACAATTCAGCATCACATTTCATTCTAATTACAATCGAAATGTATTATGGGATGACATATGGGATAACCTAATCAGGTATCGCCATCTAGTATCCAAAAGAGAAGATAAGTGTAATGCAACTACTACAAATATAAATTTTAACGTTGAATGTTATATGCGATTGCATGGTATAGTAACTTCATGGGATTAGCAAATGCCTTCCAAAGATCTATTTCTAGGTCCACAGGGTATTTCTTTTTTTAAATTTCAAAATTATATTTAAAGATCATTATATGTATTAAATTTCTGACACTTTTGTTCATTTGTTCACCAGTAATTTCTGCAACTGTCGCATTAAAATAATCTATATATCATTCTTGAAGCAAATAATTGCCTCTATCTATCCATTAACCATCTATCAAATATTACCTTATTTATGACAATTATGTCAGTGAAAAAATAATGCCTCTTTAAATGTGTACAAATTTTAAAATGATTATGGCGACCAAAACGATAATAGTCATAGCAATAATTGCAAGAGGAGAATGTTGTTAGATTCATGCAGGTTTGGTAAAAGTGCTTACACAAAAACAAGAAAGGAAAAAGAAACCCTGTAGCTTCCTGTTTTGTGACCTTCAATACACGTGCACTTTTTCAACCGATTTCAGCAGATGCTTTTTTTAAATAATTCAGTTATTTTAGTTCAGTTTTTCAGTCAGCTCTTCCCTGTTAGTGTCCCAGTGATAAACAAGGCTTAGCAGATGGCGCTAAAGCTTGGGCCCCGAACTATTATATACTTATCCTATTATGAAGCAGTGCTACAGACACTTTTAAATGAAACAGAAAGTGATTTCAGTGATAAGGATAATTGTACAGAAGAGTTTTTCGATGAAAGTTCGCATTCAACTGATTCTGATATATATGTTCAAACATAATTACATTTTCTAGCGATAATGTATTTTGAAAAATTTATAAACTATTTTAATATACCAAGAGATATGTATACAGAATTTATAGGTTGATTTTTATACTAGTTCTTAATCTGTATGTTTAAAATGCCGTAGAAAACGGTGCTATGAAATTCACAGAAGCCAATAAAAAAAGGGCCAATTTCATCCATTGTCAATTCTTTTTTTTCTTCATATAACTGTTGAATTTTACATTATATGGTCTTCTATATACCTTCATATACTGTAAAAATAAATATGGTTAAAAAAGTAAAAAGTAATATGTTTTTTCAAGAATATTATTCCAATGCATTTACCTTTTTCAATGATAATATATTTAGAAAAATTTCTGAAACATATCTATATATCAAGAAAAATATCTGTAAAACATATTGGCAGTTTTTCGTGCTAATACATTCATTACAAAATTTAATTTGAGTGCAAATGAAATGCGGTCTCGTAGACCGCACCTCCCCAGTTAAGGGTTAAGATAAAGTTTTGGAAATTAATATATATATATATATATATATATCATTAAAGTATATATAATTTTATTGTTAGTACTTTCCAAGTTTTGATAATCCTAATAGAGGTTATATGGTGTATATACGATCGTTAAAGTACGAAGTTCGTGACTTTATTATTTTCGTGAGATAATTAGACACTCTATGAAATAACTATTAAATTGAGATCGGATATTTTATGAAACAACTAGGATTTCTTTGAATTAACTGTATTAAACGCTTTAATATAATATACACATACAAAAATGTGAGGAATGATTGATATAACAACCTTTATTAGTTTTAAATACAACACGGCTTAGTGAAATATGATTTGGTAATAAAGAATTTGATTAAAAACATGAATTTCTAATCTTTTAATCCTAAAGTATTTTTACATTTTTATACAAATGACACTAATGATGAAATAATAAGAATGAATGTGTACTAAAATAATTAAATTTTGAAAGAATAAATGAATTAAAAAATTACATGCCTCTTACATGGCGCGGTTACAGTTTACTGATCAATTAAAATAGAAATTATAAATTTTATTATTGTAAAGAGGAATTCCTTCGGATATATGTTTCTCAAGAACTTTTCGAAGCAATTATTAAAGTTTAAATAATAACATTGGAAAAATTTAATGAAATTAATGATGATTTGAAACTTTTCATAGAGGATTTGTTACATAATTAAATTTATTGAGATAATTTCAAAGTATTAATAGAAGTCTAAAGATAAATGCTTTAAAATTGAAGTGCAAGCAATTAAAGACAATGTCGAGACTTGAACTGAACTTCCCTGTTCTTAAAATTTCTAGCTAAAAATCAAAGCATGTAATCGGTACAAATTACATGAATAATATTTATTCTTAGTAACGAAGCCAATCGTGCTGCTCTGGGCGGCACCATTTTCTTAAATTATTAATGCTAAAGTTCATTTAGATATTTAAAGAGAAACTGACGAAATGAAAACTTTAGTGAAGTTAAGTTCCACTTTTTAAAATTCGGTGTTGACTTAAATACATTCTATTAAAGTTTTCGCACTTTAGCAAAGACCTTAATTCAGCCATTTAATTTTAATGATTAATTTTGTTACGATGTTGAAAGTAGCAGTTCAACGTTAATTTCTTACCTTTAAAAGTTATCATTTACTAAAAACTTTGTTGAAATTTTCATTCTTTTACCTTATTTACCTACACAACACAAATCTAAGTATTGATATCTCTTAAATTATTTCTAAAGTTTTTAATGAGAAATCTTGATTAATATTTGATTTGTATTATCTGATTAACAGTGACTTCGAATATAAAAAAATAATATTCTGTTTCTACCGTGTTTGTGGATTAAACATTCTAATGAAAATTCACTTCAAAAATAATTTTATGTTTGATCTAATTAAGATTTGTTCAGAATATTTTAAAATAAGGGAAATTCCTTAATATATTTTGAAAAATTTTTTACCCCTTATACAACTTCCAAAAATTTAATGGAAACATAATTTTATTGTATTTAAGAAATTAGTTAAACTTAATTTTTTAATAAAATTTAGTTGAAAATATGTTTTTTTCTAGAACCAAGTTAGACAAAAACATCATCATAATTTAATATATAATTAATTAACATAGTTGTATCAATTTTCATTTCTTTACTTTATTAATTTTTATTGAAAATTACATTATGCTTTTATGAAAAAGTTACTCATTTCAGATATGAATTTGGGATGTTTATTATGAACAATTAAGAAGTTTTCTTCTATGAATTATCATCTGACTTTTATTAATTTTCATTATAATTTTACACTTGATACCACATTTAAAGGTAATAAAAAATAATTATTTATAAAAAGGATAGAACATTTTATATTAATTTCCGTATTTCTCTTTTGACACTGTTTCTTCTTATATCTTAAATATTTTTTTAAATAAAACTTTTTTCTATACAGAAACAATGCCAGTAATAATAATAATAATAACGCCGGTAACAAAAATAAAAATCATGAATTTTCATCTGTGCAGCACAGAATTTAATTTTATAGACATGTAATTAGCTATCTTAATTTTTGATCAATGGTGAAATATTTTTTACGAAACACTGCTGAAACTAGCATTCTTAAATTACTTGTTTCTAGATTATTCTTTGACAAATTGCACCAGATGGCTAAGGAGTGATATTATGGCAGTTAATTATTTCCTTGCAGAATTAATATTATTTAATGGATTCAAGTGATTACTTAAAGGATACAAACTCTATTATGACAAGAAAATTATACAAAAATTTGGAAAAGATAAACAAAAGGGAAATATGTTTGAGACTACTGACGATATATAAGACCTTTAAACTGTCCATGCTTTTCTTTTCACTCAATTTCGCTCTCTATGGGGATTATAATAATGCTTGGAAACTGAAAAAACTAAAATGTAAAAAATTACTATCTTAAATATTAACAATTAATAATAAAATTTTAAATACTTTATTTCATAATAAAATTTTAAATTTTTCGTCCGCTGTTGCCAGAAATTCAAACAAATTTAAATATTTAAAAACATTAAATAAATTTTTCGTTTCAAATTCAGCATTAGAGTTCAATATCAGTACATTTTTTCTTGTTTATTTAATATTTTTCAATATGGAAGAAATGACTGACTCGCTACCCTTTTCAAATATTGGCTGAGTTTAGATCTGTCCCCGTCTTTTTATAGTTTCCATAATACAATACAGAACTTTATAAATATATGATACTTTTCGAGTCCTAATGAAGATATCCACATTATTCTTGTTGTTTCTGGAATCCTCGATTTTGTACCCAATGTCGAAAAAATTAGACGACAAATGTTCGCAAAATTGTAACAATACGTTTCTCAAAAATCAACTTGAATTAAGAAAAGGCAAAAATTATTTCTTGTTCTTTCATTTTTATCAATCTGCTTTTCTAATTAATTATAAATTAGATTCGAACTAAACAAAAATAATATAATTAAAAATTGTTATTATTAAATGAAATGTTTTAACATTATTATAATAATCATATTGGATTGTATTGGAATCATTATTAACCCTAAATGCAAGATAAAGTTTTAAACAGGACAAATTTTTAAAGGGCCATTTAACTGCAGAATTCGATAGATTTCTTAATCTCCTAATCACAATTTTATGCTTTAGAACTTCAAAATACATCATCTTTATAGCACATAAAAACAGCAAAATGCTTTTCAGATATGCGTAGACCATATTTCGTGTTCTTGAATTATTCATACTTTTACCCATTTAAGCGATCTTTAAGGCAAAACTAAAGTTATATGTTAGGAATTTACGAATAAATAAGTTCTTTGTCTATTGAATCAATTTTTTTAGAAAAATGATATGCTATTTATTCAAAATAAAACATTTATATGTTTGCAATAAAATACGAAAAACTCTAGAAACCTCCTTGGCAGATATTTAACAATATCATTTATATAAAAGGATTTATGAAAATAGTTATTTTAACTATGATCTTTGAAAAATTAGTCAATAATATTTATGAAATACAAAAGATGTGATTCAAAATATTCATTTCTTTTTTAAACTTCAAAAATAATTTTTTAACATTTATTGGATGTGCATGCATTAGATATACAAATGTATTCAATCAGTTCTGGATCTAAATTATTTTCAAAAGATAAATTTTTACCTATATTTGGTTATTTAATACGGATTATCGAGTACGTATGATGATTCTATTCAACACAAATCCGTTATATCAAATTAATTTATTTTTAATAATATGGATTAAGAATGTTAAATACGGATTGATGAGAAATTGTGATTCAAGTAACCGTAGGAACCATTAAACACCTCTTCCGTTTATGGATTATTTTCAATAAAAAATCGAACTTCCCCTGTTTTTTTTCTCCATAATTTATACAGTTGAAACCAAACAACCATGATTTCTGTCTCTACTACGAATAAGGATGAATGTCTCTGCGTTTGTTTGACAAAAAGCTAGCAAATTTGTAATATATAAACCACAGAAGGTAAAAATTAGAACTTCGGAGCGATTTTTTTAAAATTCTTGATTACAATTTTAATTTTCAAATATTATAGCAAAAAAGTGGTTCTTACATAATTTAAAATGGTGCAAATAAAGGATAAACATTTTCGATGATGTCATTTTAATAATCGTAAATTTTTTTTCTAAATTTCAGCATTTTTTTTAAATTACTTTTTCTCTATTTCCAACTTTAGATTATATTGTGGCCCATACCCAGTCAGAAAAATTAGTGTTCACAATGAACAGAACACTTCTACGTCAATTAAAATAATACCATTATAGTTAATTAAAATTTAAAAAATTATAAGTCAATTTGAGGCAATCATGGACATAAAGTTGATGGCGGGATTAGTTCTCATTCATAACCCCAGATGGCAACGCATTTCCGTTTTTTTGAAAGCTATGCAGAAAAGATTTTTTGTTATCTAGGCAGTCAAGAAAAGTAGACGTTCACTTGGAGTGTGAGCGATCAATAGCTTTCAGAAAAACAGTTCAAATTTACTTTAACAATCACGTGGAAACCCAACCAGTTTCTTGTGAAATTAGTAGTTTATGAAGAAAATAATTTGTATTGTCTTGAAGAAATATTCGTAACTATGATATGGAATTGTTTATCGAAAATTGTAGAAAAATAAGGAGTGGGCTCGATGGGAATAAATAGATGACTAATCAAGATTAACTTTTCCTGATTTCTCTTGAGTAGAATCTTCTATTTTTTGCAAAAAGGAGCACATAGTATATGCTCACGAATAGAGCAGAAATACTTCATTAGGAAATTTTAACTAAAATTAAATACCAGCAGCATCTCCGGCTAGTCAGCTTGTCATCACATATGACAAGTTAATAATAAAGGAGATAATGTATGTGTGTCTGCGTTTATCTGTCTATGTGCGTATAAGCATAATAATATTATAACTATACACATTTTTAAGTTAACAACTGACACTCATTTTCTAAAAAAAAAAAAAATAGACTGTTATTTTACAATTCAGAAAATAATAAGAAAGAAAATGAGTATCATATATCTTCATAATTATAATGGCACGCTTAAAAGAAAAGTCGATATCTTAATTAAATAAAGAATATTAACTCAAACAAAAAATTCACTCAGATAATTCAATTCATATTCATCGTATTTTAAATCTGAAATACATAAGGTAACTGAAATCAGGTTATTTTGTATGAAATAACATACGTACATGTTTCTTTTGGTCTGTGTCTCACGATAAAAATATTGCAAATATATCGGAAACTTTGCATGCTTGGAAAGCATCTTATCACTTACATATCTATGCAAAGAAGCGCTATGGTAGGATCATTCAATAATCGCGATTGCTTTTTCCCCGTTGCCTTGGAAACGATCCAGTTAGAGTACGTGACAAGCTATGCGCGTCTAACAACATCGACTTGCTTGTGAATATTTTCCAGGAAAAACAGAGGAATATTTTTATTTGTAAAAAATATTTGGCTCTAGTCCCCGTATACACTTTTTTTCCCACATGATAATATAATCAATATTTTATGAGTGAACTGCGTCTTATAACTGAAACATGTAGGCAGTTAAAGGTACATAACGTACTTTGTATGGATAAAAAAGTCTTTATGAAATATAAAATTTTATGAAAATATTATTCTATAAGAAAGACGGAGATTTTACTTTACGTAATACACGAAGTATTAAATAAGATTAAGTTTATAATATAATTTATATTTTCAAAATATAAAATGTGTACTTAGATAAACAATTAACTTAATATTCAGTTTTTATCTTTAATATATTCTTCTTCAAGATAAATAAAATACTTTTATCTGTTAATCATGAATCTGACATAATGCATAGTTTGCATTCTAATAAGCATTGTATTTACACTAGCTGCCTTTGGTGACCAGTTGGTAAGACAAGATTATTGACATTTCAGATCTTTTAAACATTCCTTTGAAATGTATATCGTTTTTAAAAAAATTTCATTTTGTTATTTGATAGATTGAAAAAATAATGAATTTAATTGAAGGAGTCAACACAAAATATAGCTCTTGAGAAATTACAAAACGTATATACTACGAAATAAAAGCTGAAGTGACTTCGAAATTTATCCGGTGAAAGCATTTTTTTTAAATCTTATTTTTTAAATGGACAAAAGAACGCGATTAAATATTTTAATGGATTAGTTTAAAGCAAAGAGATGAAACTGATAATTAAAAGGGTATTTATAGGAGGTAAGAAGAAAGACAGAGAGTGAGAGAGAAAGAGAGTATATATATATATATATATATATATATATATATATATATA
>JAPMOR010015390.1:0-21865 GCA_026543865.1 Argiope aurantia
TAGAGCGAAGCTACGAAGATTCCCTCTCCTGCTGAATTCTGTCTGGCCGCTTTGTGGGCTACTGTTTGTTGAAGTGTGCTGCTGTGTTCTTCTCGGCTGTAAATATTTGTCGTCTCTGTGTTAGTGTCCGTGTTAAAAAACGCCGCCGTTGTTTTCTTCTAAAGAACTGTTTATTTCCGCATCGACCATCAAATCTTAAAAGAACCTCGACGAATATATATATATATATATATATATATATATATATATATATATATATATGCACAAAAGTATAAAAATCAAGTTAAATGGAAAATACGGGTAAACATTTCTTTAAATACTTAAAAATTATCCTGGACAAAATAAAAGATGAAGAACACTATTATTTCTAGTAACAAAGAAATTCTGGATTTTCTTAAAGATAACAACATTAATAAACTTAATACTTTTGATTTCGAAAATTTATACACTAATCTATCTCATGAAAAATTAATAAAAGTCTGCACTTTTGTCTATGACGAATATTTAAATGAAGATATCATTTCTAAAAATAACTGGCTTGAGTTATGTAATTTTAATATTACTGAAAATTACGTTTTTAATGGTATTAACTTTTATAAACAGGTTAAGGGCATTCCAATGGGAACGGCTTTCTCAAGTGCTTTGGCTAATATTTTTCTACATTACTATGAGAAAAAAATAATTAAATATAATTTGATAAACGTGTGGAGATATATTGATGACCTACTTCTGATTGACTTCGACAATACTAATATTGTAACTAATTGTTATCCAAAAGATTTAATTCTAACAGAAACGAATAAAAATCAACTTGAGGCTACCTTTCTGGATTTAAAAATCGAAATTGATAATGATAAAACAATAGTTGGTATATACGATAAAAGGGACGAATTCAACTTCAAAATAACAAAACTATGTAACTACCATTCCAATCTAAACTCTAAAATTTTCAAAAATCTAATTTTCTCACAAGTTAACAGGATCAAAAAGGTTTGCAATAATAAAAATTCCTATATTGAAGCATCAAACAACCTCATTAATAATTTAATTAAAAATGAATTTCCCAAAAATTACTGTAATGTCAATATTTTAATTAAACAAGGTATGGTTTGGGATTAATCCTTTGGCTTAAATAAAAAATAGAACTTTCCTTGCATATTATATCACTCAATAGGTGGCGCTGCGAGCTTACAATTTTTACCTAAATTGCCGTTAGCTTTGTTTTTAATGGGCGGGAATCACAATCGATAGCTTGGGATTTTCTGGACTGTTGAAGGTATGTTTTTTGCCTTTTGGTTATTTCTTTTGTGTCTGTTTATGGTATTTTTGTGTTTTTTTGTTATTGTATTTTTACTTATTAGTGGTTTTTCTTCTAATTGTTTGTTTTGTATTTTCCTTTCTGTTAAAATGGTATATCTCTTAGGCCTAATTTCAGGGGATTTTCGGGTCACGAAGGAATCATTATTAGACGTAATGTCTGAATTTCCTTAACAGAAAAAATCCCTTTTTTGAATCCCTGCCTGAGGGTGACCCTTGAAAAAGTCTTCAGGCAAGATTCTTCTTTTTTTAATATTTTTTATTTGGTTTATTTGTTTTTCCATTTAACTTGATTTTTATACTTTTGTATCAGTTCATCTGTGTTTTAGAAGTAGTGCATTTGCGCTCTCTAAATACTATGAAGTTTTTACCTGTTCCATTTTTGGTTTTTGTTTGAATAGATAATAAATTTTGTTGCGATTTTGAAATTGTTTCGCTTTCGTTTTCATTTTAGTTTCGTTTTCAAACTATTTCTTACTTTAGATTGGTTACTGATATATATATATATATATATATATAGGGGAATGATAACCAAGCAATAACAAATTCGAATTAGTTGAAATTTGAGAATTTAATGAGTGTTTTTCGTAATTTTGAACCGTCATCAGATGGCGAAGACGACACCTGAGCTGCCACCTCAATGTTCTACGTCCACACCATGCCAGGGGGAGGACGTTTGACTCCGGAGGAATTAACATGCACCAGACATGCTTACACGACGGTTCTTCGGTGGAATCCGGTCTCGAACCTTAAGCCCTCCGGTTCTGAAGCCAAACATTACCAGCACGTCCCAGCGGCCATAATGTCGGATGGTAATGTAGTTACGCTAATGATGAAGCACAAATTATGAAGAACAATTTGAAGATGACAAAATTTAAAGGACGAGACTACGATAATTAGATACAATGCTAACATAAATACTCGTCTTTTAAACAACACGTCGTAACATTTCGTCTCCACGTCGCCTCTTCTTGGCGTAAACTCCAGTAATTCTTGTTTCCTCCAGCCAGAGGCGCTACTCAATGGCGTGTAGTGAAGTGCTTGGCACCATAATCTCGGTCTTCCTGGAATCGGCTGATCCTCCAGGCGACACTGCAATTATACAAACAAAACAACAAAAGGAGAAAGAAACCCAGCAGGAAACAAAAATTATAAAGTTCTAAAAAAGGGAAAAGTTCATGATATTAGAGTTCCGACATCGTGTTCCAGGGTTTCAAGTATTCGGCACATGTCGCAAAGTTGAGTCCTTCGTGGTTTCCCTCTTTGCTAACCTCGTAGGCATTTCCTCTTTTTGCTCTCGTGATACTATAGGGTCCTAGATGCTTCGGCTTAAGCTTCTATAATTATTATGAAATTGCATGTCATAAATCTTTTTTACATCACACTACATGGAGGAATCGTTTTTACTTATACTTTCACATTGCTCGGACGAATCGCTTTCATTATTATTTTCTTCGCCGTTTGGAGCTTAGACTGTTCATCAGTGTCTAAGTCTCCAGACACCACATCTGTGCGGGAGTTCTCGGCTAACGATACAAGGTCGCAAAGAAAGGAAATGATTCTTTTTGGATACTTCTGGCTTCAAACCATCAAATAGAGTATTTTAAATATTATATATCGTAATGATTTCGTTCAGCGAAAATGAATCCTTCACGCTTTGAAACTTCTTTTCAAATTCGTTACTATTGGTTGAAAAAAAACAATAAATTCTTGTATTCTCTTTCGATTTTAACGGTCTCCGACAGAGTCGAAAAGAAACTTCTCCCAACCAAGATTTTCTAACTTCGGCCAGTCAAAAAAATGTGTCTTCAGTTCGCTCCGCGAGTGCTGCGAAAGTAAAATGCGTGCAAAATTTGTCTACAATGATAAGGGAAGAAAGATCCTCCGATTTAAATCTTCTATAAGAACGTGCTCGATTGCGGGCGTGGAGAATGAAAATTTCGAACAACGTTTGGAAGATGTGAGACGACGTTCGCCACAACGCATGCCGAGTGAAAGCGATAACGTGCGTCTCTACTCGTGGCAGTCGAAAGTAATGAACAGCGTGAGAACCGTCTGAAAGATCTACGACCGCATGCCTCTCAGCGCATAATTACTGAAAGTTCTGAACAACAAGAGAACCGGTTAGAACAAAAGCTTCGAAAGACGAGACGTCGCACGACTTTAGAAATGAGTCATTTACTAACATATAAAAACGCCATTAGTGCGGATGTACCATATCACACCTTAGGACCATTTGAAGTTTTGTGCATCCATTATGGTGCGTGGCATTTTCCCGAGGAACGTGATGGAATGATTTAAATTCGTTCAGCTACGCGATCTTAATTTACATTTTTAGGGAAAATATGAAATCATGTTAAAGGCCCAGATAGGATTATATTTCCAATAAATAAAATATCTTTAAAAATATAAGATAACACACTTTTTGATTCCCCAGTTAAAAATGATTTTCAATATGAAAATGAAAAATTTGTAACCATATTTATTTGTCATTTATAAATTAGGCAGTATTTATCACCCCTCTTTGAAATCTCTATGTCCTGGTAAATCTAAATATTTAAACTATAGGACTTAAATTTTACATAAAAACTCATAAAAATACATTAATTGCATATCTAGTCATTGATAATTGATTTTGTAAAACACAATAAATTATAAGTGATTCGTTAAATATCGATAACTTTCAACACAAGCATTCTTTTTTCTAACAAGAAATTTTTCTTAATATTCTGCATCTTTTATACCACTTGATTGAATATATTTATTTTTGATAAGAAATAGAATCCCGTTATTATCTAATTCGCAAATTATTCAAAGTTTGTCTTTTATCAGTAGTTAAAATTAGTGTATCACCACTAGAAGATCCATGGAAACAATTAGAAATGATATAAGGTTCTCAGCAAGTCGGTGTGTCAAGACGTTTCCGATTGATAGTGGGAATTTTGTAGTTTTATCGAAATATTTTAAGACTTTTATAAATATGAAAATAATTTTTCTTCTTATATTTCAGCATTCCATCTTTGCAATCATGTAAAAATTTTATCATGTTACAGTTCACTTTTATAACAGAGCCGTATTGAAAAATTTGTCAAAAATATTAACCTTTTTAAATTAAAAAATTTATACTATCCATTTGAGTAGTAAAATTATTTTTCTTGAGATAAACTAAAAGAAATTAAGAAATATATTATAATTTCCGAGATATCGCCAAACGTTTTAATGATTCATTCAACATTGGACGGCTCCAATATTCAAAACTTTATAGCTCATGAAATTTCCATCAAATTATTACAAACATTTTGGTATCTGTTTTTATGACGAACTATCTATTAAGCGAAAAAAAATTTGTAAGCATACTGGGAAAATTTCGGGTTATTAATTAATTGTGTTAATCAGTTTTTCTATTTAAACAAACATACCCTTTTGAGCCATTTCCTTCAACACCAGTTTTATAAAGATGAGATTATAAATAGCAAAGTTACAGAGGTCTTCCTTAATTTTTCAGTGACAAACTGTACTAGTTTCAAAATATTATTATTTTTTTTAATTGTAATAGAAATATTTTTAGAATATCTTTTCAAATGTTCAAAATACCCTCAAACTCCATTTTGTTATTTATGTATGTCTCTATTGAATTGTATCTCTTCGAATTAACGATGGTGCTCAGAATAATGCCATGGAAAAAGGGGGCGGGGGAACAGAGAAAATATTTTTATGCCTTTGAATTATTATTATTAGGGAATAAGCAAAAATACGAAAACAACAGTAAAACGCGCCAATTTTGGCAACCACGCTCATCACTTCCAGCAACCCCATTTTCCTAACGGAGAGGAGGGCAGGGTGTAGAGAGGGATCGGTCTGAAACCGAAGACGAGAATGATGATCTGTTATGAGTGTTAGTGTTTCTTTTCGTATTCTTATGTTTTACTTTTGCACTGTGTCCCGTATCAATATGTGGATAAAAACTACCACTCAGACTGAAGGAATCCCACGCAAAGAGGGTTTGTTTAAAAACCACTTTCCCTTTTCATTTCAAAGTATCTATTACAAAAATTATTGGAATAGAAATAAATATTTTTATATAGTTTTCATGATGCGAAATTCAAGGAATGTTTCGAAGAATTCGTCTTGACTCTAAATATCTTGAAGCTTCATTTTAATTTTCTACTTCGATAAACTTTTACAGTAATATTTTCATTCCACTCACACAACATTTTGAAAAGGGGAGGAAAACCTTTAGTAAAGAATTTCTTTTCAAAAAGCCGACACTAAAGACTCTAGAATTATATTCAATGTTTTTACTTAAGTAGAAAAATATTAACTTGAATAAATGCAAACACTTTCACAAAAATCGATTTTTTTTTATAATTTCATCAGACATTGACTATGCCTGCGTGTATGGCAGAAATAAAACTATGAATTTTCAGATGTATTGATTAAACACATCGAAAAAGGTTTGAAATGGGTCATTTTTCTATATTTAGTAGCTAGCATTCAACTCAGCAACACAAAGAAACAAATTTCAAACATAGAGTCTATTAGAAATCTTTCACCAGAAGTTGCTTCATTCGTCGCAGAAAATTCACATCTTTTTTAAAGATGCCGAAATTCTCCAAGAAGATTTGATTTTTATTCCTGAGAATTTCAAAAAGAGAGTAGAATTCTATGTGTAGGATATAATAAGGATACTTCTTTTGAAATGGTTTGAAATCAATACAGCACGATTTTAAGTAGCGCCCTTTACTCTTTTCAGCAAAAGTTTCTTCAAATTATAAAAAAGCAGATGTTTATTTATTTATTTGCTTTTATCAGCTAATTAATTTTTTTTTAATTTTATCATTCTAATTATTTTAGTTTAATTTTATATTTTACATTTTTTTTCTTTACCCAAAACTTAGCTTCAAAGTCTCCCATCAATATATAATATAATGTAATGTTTCACGTTAATTTTATTAATTATGTCCCCGTTCTTTCCTCTTTCTGAAAAATGTGTGGGTGATGGAAAAAAAGGCATCTTCTTGATACATATCTCTGATTTATCAAAAAGGATATTCTGCAAGCCCATATTTATATTGACTTGTGTTATCTACACTTTTGTAAAAGAAAAATGTTGGCGAGATTTTAGACTTTTAAGTTGGTCGCAAAATGGACTTTAAAAAAAAAGCAAGTACTTTAACATAATAATGTTTTTATCCTTTCATACTCTTTATAGCTGCCAAAGCTGCTTCACTTAAACCTGCAATTGACTATCACTTTGGAGAATCTGAAAGAAGAATCAAAACTCGTTTTCGTAAAATTCTCATCAATGAATGGCAATGAAGATGGGACAATAATGAAAAAGGCCGCTTTTCTCAGGTAAAAAGAAATAGGTGTATTGACAATAAATATTTAGCCCAATTAACTGCAAACCATGGACTTTGTCCAAATTATCTTAAAAGATTCAGTTTGAGAAACTGTAGTTGTAGATGTTGGTAATGTTTATGATGACATTCCACACAATATTTTCCATTGCACTATTCTTCATCATTTGAGAAAATTTATTAAACCTCCACTAAATATTTCATAAATTCTAATAAAAAATAAATTGATTTTAGAAGCTCAAAATATTTTGGATTTCCTATATCATAATAAAAACAGAATTTTGCAAATGGAACAATAATTTATCCTGGTTTGTCAAGCACTTTTAAAAGTGGACATAATCTACTGAATACAAGAAAAAAAAATGCGAAAATAACTCTATCTAGCCTTTTGTTCCTGATCATGGATAGCCTTTTATTCCTGATCACTCTACCTTAGACTGAGCATTAAATATATTTATTTTTCTGTTTATTTTTTTTTTCCTTTATTTACTCATCTTTTCATTTTTTGTGTGTGTTTTTATCTTTGCTTTTTTTTTCTGTTTTCTTAAATTTTAATTGCCTATCTTCGGTAAATTTTATTATTTACAAATTATGTTTCAATGATGGTGTTGGAATATTATGCAGTCTCTTCTGCTTGAACCATTTAGACCTCTCCACTTTTTTTTTTAGGCCTCATCCTTTTTTTTGTTTTGTTCCGGGGTTGTTTTTTTCTTCTTTTGGTTGATTTTACCTTCTAGTACACAAGATTATAAAAAGTTTTTTGAATAGCTAGTCCTTTAATAGATATTTAAATTCTATTTTTTAATTTTATTTATGAACTTTTACCGGTGTAACGGTAAAAGTTCATAAAAGTCAAAACGGCACCACTTTTGGCAGACACCTAATCATCATCAGAAAATTCTTTATCAATTGCCTGACGCACAAATCTTGCAGTCAGTGCGAAACGTGATGCGTAGAGAGCAGACAGCTGCACATATAGTTCTCAGATTTAACCCATAGTTATTTCTCGTGTGATAAGTGTTCAATTAAGAACTTTTCAAAATTTCAATTAGGATTGACATTTTTTTTTTTTTTTTTTGAAATTTTGTAGAAATTGTGTCCGAGAAAAATGCCATTAAAATGACGGAATGCTTTTTGTGATAATCAATCTTGTCATATGTAACAATGATATACATATGACAATGATAACATGATTTTGCTGTGGATTGTGACAATTATGACTGCATAACAAATTATTTTTAAATGTCGAATTGTGATGGATATATATGCTGTGTTGATCGCTTACTCTTTTTTTATGTTTATTGTGCCCAAGAATTTAAGTTATAGTGTGAAATGGCGTCACATGTTCATTCAAATACAATTGTCCTCGACATGCAGTATCTTTTAACTAATTGATGCTAGAAGACGACTGTCTAACGCAGTAACTTTACTTTTTCGTTTCTCATAGAAAATTTGCAGGTGATTTCAACATTCAAATGGTACGGCACGTTTTATTGATATTAAATGAGTACATGCAGGGTGATTGATAAAGTCCATTTGAAATCTTTAAATTCAAAACGGTGTCTCGGATAAGCATTAAAGTAACGTGTATCTACAGTAAAGTGACTATGCTGAATTTGGTAAGACAGATTACAGCGCCTCATGTGGCGAAATAAGGATCTTACGAAAAACAGCTAAAAATGAAGGAAATAGGGTAAAGAGTCTGATTTAAAAAGTATACGCTATACCATAATAAAAACACTGGAAAAATTTAAAAGCGTTAGCTGTAAAATTAACGGTGATATTTGCTGTTAAAATTATCAACTTTCCGTTCCTGAAAAAAGGCTTCATTCTAAAATTGAAAAATGTATCCTCAAATCCCTCCCTGGTGCATTTTTCGGATTTTTTATTATTATTTTTATTTACTTCCGTCGTTTATAAAATTTTACTTCACCGTTGCACAACTGTTAAAAAATTGCATAATACCGGAGAATACGGTTTTTTTTTTTTTTTTACTGATCTTTATTTTTTTTAGTTATTTTTATAATTACCATTTTTTTACCATTAGCTTGTTTTAATAAATGTACAATAGTTTACTATAGGTACACGTTTCTTCCTTGTATATATGACATGCCGGTTCAAATTTGAAAGGCTTAAAAGAACTTCATCGATCACCCTATAAGACAGCATATAATGTGGATTGAAACATGATTGCAAGAATATAAAGGAAAAGCTAATGTAATCTTTTATCAATCCTAAATATTACTTAATATCTTAAAAATAATTTGCTTATGGTCTACTTAAAAAAAATAAAAATAACTCTTACTACTTAAAAAAAATAAAAATCCATAACATTACTAGCATTTGACTCACCTGAATACGGAAAAAAAAATCATCATTATGTCAAAAGCCGAGAATCATCATTTCTTGGATTTTAACAGTGGGAAAGTGAATTGGACTGTTACTGATTGTTCATTGAATTGGATTGTTAACCTTTATTGATTCGATATTTAGCTGTACTGAGCCAAAATCACATTAAAAAATATTTGTTAAAGCAATGAAATTAATTTAAATTTTATAGAAACAATATAAATTGTTATTTTAAATATTGAGTAAAAATATGACTTAAAATTTCCAAAATTTAAGAAGAAAATACGCAAAATAAAATGTCAGCTTAAAAATATCTTGCGAAATTTTAAAAAGTGCAGCTGTCAACACACTTTCGCTTTTTACACTTAAATAGGACGAACATAAGAGTCTGGAGTAAAAAAGAAATAAACATGTCTCGAGTTCCTCCTTGCTCTCGATCTACCCTCGGTTGCTAAGCAACGCCTCCCCACATTCACCCTGCGAGGAGCAGGACAACTGTTGAATCCGACTTAAAGCTCTCCATTTGCTTTCGGTTTCCTTCCACTTGGCGGAGTTAATTGGTTTCGCTTTTGCTTCATTCATTAAATTCATAAAATTAAGAGGGTCCAGAGTAATCGATTTTCTTTGAATGATGGAAGTATACTTTTGGATATCACTAACTTTTTCATATCGGTTCACTGTTCAGTTTAAATCTTTCATAGAGTATTTATTTCGAATGCATCAAGGGGGGTTATTGATTTGGCTATTTAATTTTATAAGGTTAGAACACTGTAGCTGCATTTTAATAGTAGATGGACTGGAGCGAATAAAGTCTTATATCTAGTTTAAATTAATAGTTTGTATTTCAAAGAGAGTTTAGAATTATATTCTTTGAGAGGTTATAGTTTTGCTTTGACTATTCAAAATTTGATTCTAACACTATTAATGTGATGTTTGAAATTACTTTTTCATTCAAGGAGTTTTCCTATTCTGGTTCATTACTTTAGTTAAGAGGGAAGGGTTTCGAACTACTTTGTTGCCTCGTAAAGAACACAGTCTGGAATTAGTCTGTGATCATGTTATGTGATTTATGCATATTACATTGACTAACTAATGACTTTACGTTATTTTAGTTAAAGAAATATATTAATTAATACCATGTGTTTGGAAATTTAAGAAACAAAAGAATACTGGAATTTCTTCAGCTTTGAAATTGGGTCTAACATTCATATTAATTGTAATTATTTGTAATTATCTTACGAAATAATCTTACGAAACTCATAAAAATGGTATAGATTATTATTAGTAGAAACTATTAGTGGAAATTCTGATTTTAATGCATATAAACAAAATTATCTGGAAAAGCTATTGGAGATTTTTACGATAGATAAGATATATCAAACAAAAGGAATTTACAAAGATATTGTTACGAATCCGTAATGCTGCTTCCCGGCATAGTTGGTTCCATCATTGGAAAGAATGTTTTACAGTCATCTCTATGGGACAGAATCTGGGCGTCGTGTCGGGGGTCCCAGGGCTTGGAGACAAACTTGGCGACCATTTGGCGACCAATTTGGCGACTTTGGCGCCAAAATAGATTATACCCGAAACTTCCAGAATTTTCCCGATCCGTCCAGTAGGAACCGAGATACGCCTCGAACGTTCCTGATTGGTTAAGAGGCTTCTAGCCCCGCCTCCTGAGACCTATAAAAGGAGCTGCACTGCCAGAGAAGTCAAGTCAGTAATCCGAGCCAGAGTCGGAGAAGTAGAAGCGACTGAGTCAAGCTCGTGCTGAACTGAGCTGTGCGCTACTGTCTACAGTAGATTCTGGTTGTATGCTGCTGTTGTATGCTACACGTCTCGGGTGAAGATAATCGTCTTCTGTGCTGTATATAGTTGACGCTTTTGTGCTGTCCTGTGTGTCTTCGTGTAAATAAACGTCGTTGTTTTTATTCTACTTCTGCCTACTGATTGAGCGTTCTACACACCATATCACTTCCACTATCCAAGCGAAACCCGGTAAAGAAAATTTCGTAACATTTACTAAGACGATGGGGGACGCCCAAGGACTTGATGACGGCTCAATGACGTCATTATCTTGCATTTCCTTAATTAGTGTTTGTACTTCTTCTTGTTTAGCGAATGGTAGTCGTCTGGGGTGCTGCCTAATAGGAGGATGCTCTCCTGTATCAATTCGGTGTTTTACTAGTTGAGTCCTTCCAAAGTCCTCAGATGTTCGGAAAAATAAGTCCTGGAATTCTTTTATCAACTCTCTAGCAGCACACCTCTGTTTTTCATCTAAATCTGTATCCTGCAGCAGATTTTGGACTAGATCGTCTGAAGAAACGTCCTGACTATTGCACTTCCGGTCTATACAAGTGACAGGAGTGCATGTTGCTAGCACCTTTCCTTTCTGTATAATCTTCGTCTTATCACTGATGTTAGCCACTCTCACTGGGATGACTGACTTTGAGAGATCCCACTTCTGACACCAAATGTTACGAAATTTTCTTTACCGGGGTTCGCTTGGATAGTGGAAGTGATATGGTGTGTAGAACGCTCAATCAGTAGGCAGAAGTAGAATAAAAACAACGACGTTTATTTACACGAAGACACACAGGACAGCACAAAAGCGTCAAATATATACAGCACAGAAGACGATTATCTTCACCCGAGACGTGTAGCATACAACAGCAGCATACAACCAGAATCTACTGCAGACAGTAGCGCACAGCTCAGTTCAGCACGAGCTTGACTCAGTCGCTTCTACTTCTCCGACTCTGGCTCGGATTACTGACTTGACTTCTCTGGCAGTGCAGCTCCTTTTATAGGTCTCAGGAGGCGGGGCTAGAAGCCTCTCAACCAATCAGGAACATTCGAGGCGTATCTCGGTTCCTACTGGACGGATCGGGAAAATTCTGGAAGTTTCGGGTATAATCTATTTTGGCGCCAAAGCCGCCAAATTGGTCGCCAAGTCGCCAAATGGTCGCCAAGTTTGTCGCCAAGCCCTGGGACCCCCGACACGACGCCCAGATTCTGTCCCATAGAGATGACTGTAAAACATTCTTTCCAATGATGGAACCAACTATGCCGGGAAGCAGCATTACGGATTCGTAACAATATAGATAAAGTTAATGGCTATAATCAAGCTAAAATTAGATACAGCCCTATCCTTTTTATCAAATGGAAAATACAATGAAGTGTGCTAAATTTTACTATAAATTATTCAGAAGATTCGTTAATTTCCATCTAAAGAGATTAGACTAACCATAGTGACTAAATAGATATATAAACACATTTAAAGAGAAAATAAATATAATGTAAAACCAACTTTTGAAAAATATGAATAAAATAGGCATATTTCTCAAAATTTAATAAAAAAAATAAAAATTGACGCCATAAAAAGAATTGAATTAAAGAAGGAAAATATAAATTAGGAATTTAATTCTTAGAAAATATTGGATGTTCAATCATCGAATATACATCAAGCCATCATTTTTTTTCTTCTATTAATTATAGACTTTTCTTCTAGCACTTACTATTAGCAAGCAAAGGTAAACTAAGGCAAAAGAAGGATAAGGTAAGCAAAGGAGAATTATTCAACTAATGGATTAATATCTGTATCAATAACCCTATTTGAATTTTTAGTTAACTTTTTACAGTCCAAAAAGTAAATAATATGATTGCTTATTTAAGTCAATTTCTTTTTTCAAACAGGAATTATTTGAATCAAGAATTAAAGCTAAGATGTCGATGGTTGTTTTTTTAAAATTTAAATTCGTTAATATTTTTCCTAAACTTCTTTAATTAATATTTTTATTTACATAGATTTTTCTTGTAGTATAAAAAAATGGCCGAGATATAGTAAAATATTCTGACATCAAATCAAAGTTATACTCTAGACAGTCTGCTTAATGTGTCTAATATTTCGACTCCCGATTTTTCGAAATCCTCGCCTGCTTGCCAGTGTTCAAGAATTTATTTGCTAGACATTTGAACCATGCGCCGGGTATCAAAATTTCTGTTTTCGTTTTAAGATTTTAAATATTTTTTTCAAAAAGAATCCGTATTTCACAGAATGCTGCAAAGTTTTTATTATTCACTCAATGTAATGCGGAACGAAAACTTGAAACAAAGCAAATATCATTAGAATGCAATACTTCGTACCATCGCCTCTAGTTTTTTTGTCATTTCGCAAGCATTAAGACCACGCAAAATTCTTCGAATTCAGCTTTCCTTTACCTCCCTTTTCCAAAAAAAAAAAAAAAAAAAAAAATCCTTATTATTTTTTTTGGAAAATTTTTAAAGAAGCTTATAAGAAAGACCAAATATAACTTATCAATATAAATATTATATTAACAACTAACAACACATGCTTGAGCGTACTACTGGTTCACCGGAAATATTGGCTGAAATAAATATCCATCAAATCTGTCGTGTATAACTTTGAGGATTGCGATTTTTTCAAATATTATTTGTAAGCACAATATTGTAAACCTTTGAACTGTATTATAGTAATAGCCTAACACTTATTTATTTTGTAGATGAACCTTTCTATTGGAGTCCTATGAAATTAAAGTATTATTAAAATCATAGTCGTCAAATACATCATCTTTTAATTGTCTTTCATGGCGCAATAACTTCGAATTTTCCCTCCTGAAATAAAATGATCAGGTAATAAATAGAATATTTCTCTAGCTTTCAATAATAGAAGAAAATCAAGCCTTAAAAATAAATAAATGTAAGCGAAAAATGTATGTGGCAACTCCATTAATATAATTTTAAAAACTCGTATTTTAAAACAGTTTCAAATAATTATTTTCGGGACTTCCCACAGAACACGAGAGTGGCGCTTCAGTTTTTATACTTAAAAATTTTGAAAAATCCGAATTTTTTTTTTTAGCCTCAAAACTATATTTGTGTTGGATTCGGCAGCTTCTGATAAAACGACATGTTCTGCTAAGCATCTACACACACTTGTGCTCTCCTATATTACTGGAACAGATTTGGCGAGAAGAGAAATGAAATTGTCCGAAATGAAATTTCTGTTATTTTAGTAATTGAAATATTGACACAGGCAGATGTAGCGACTCTTGTGAAAGCTACATAGGTTTATCCTTGAATAAATCTTTACCAGTAATAAAGAGGAATGAATGTCTCCGTTGACTGTCAGCCCGCCAGAACGTTTGACAAAGAAATACGAGTCATGGTACAAATAATTTTGGACCGCGGGAATATGCAATTTAGAGATATTTTTTGGAACTTTAATTACAATTTTAATAAAGTAAAACTTTGGTTCTAAAATTTTAATTAATTTGAAAAATATGCACTAAAATATTGAAATTTTGCGATACTTTTTCAAAAATATAATTCTTGAATCATATTTAATTTTACAAACGTAGTTTAATCATACTAATATCAATTTTTGATCATTATTTTCTGAACATTTGCCAACAATTCATGAAATTATATTCAAATCGTTTCTTCAAATATTAATTCGCATGATTTTCTAGCATCACTGGATGATTTCATTCGTATCTGCTGAGTTGACATGCAGAACCAGAAAGAAAAACATATCGGCGGAAGACTTCTTGCAGTTTACAAGAGGAATCGTCCTAAGTATTACATTTTTATGATACCGTTAGAGTTTAATATAAATCCTAAACGATTTCAGTATATATCAGAATTTGATGTTTAAAAATATTTCGATGAGGGAAACTGGAACATAAAATAATGTTGAAGAGACGCAATAGATATAACCAATATTCCCGGTGAAATGAAGATGTCGTCGAAATCGCGCTGCACAGTGAAACAAACTCCAATTCCCTAATATTGATTAATCATCGTTCGTTTTATATACGTTCAGAAAAAACAGTATTATCAAAAGAAATGATGCACAGCATAATAGGATTATTAATTTGTTTAGCATTATTGATATAAAAATGGCATGGTTTAATTTGTGTGTGTGTCTGTGTTACACAGTTAAGAGGCAGGTCATTTTAAAAAAAGCTGTATCGATGAAAGAATCTTATCCATAGATGCTCTATTTGCAAGTTCAGTAAACTAGCTGGAGGAGTATCTCTAAAACTTTCTCGCATACTCTCTAATATGCAAGAGAATTCCTTGCATGGCATTAACCTACAACAGTTACAAAAAACCGACGATAACAGTTAAGATTATAATAATAACCATTGGAAGGATTGTATCCTTTTTTAAAATCTATGGTGGGATTCTTGATGCGTTGTTCGACAATTTATCCCTAGCTGCAGTCAATGATATCCGAAAATAGAATTTGTGTTTTAGACGCATTTTTCCCAACTCATTAGAACAAAGTTTGACACAAAACTGCACTTGCAGTCACAAAATCACATACTTATTTGATATACTTAAAACATCGTGATTTTGAGTTATCATGTTTAATTATTTCTGGAAAAAAAAATGGTCAGCGCCTAGTTAGATTTGGCTCAAAGTTGATAGGCGTCTACCATACAGATGTTAAATCTGTGCACCAAATTTTATTCATCTAGCTCTCTTCGTTTTGTAGTTATCATGTTAACTTAGTCGGACTGACAGACTTCCTGTCGACGCTGCCGTGCTTTCTGAATTTTGAATCCACACCAGAAAAGAAAACTAAGGCAGAACACTGTCCTTTTATAGCAAGTGTTAATGAAATAACCGACATGACGGCAAATTTAACTTTTCAAAAAACCTTTATTTAACATCCTCTTACGTATAACACATAGCGGACACACATTTAATGCAAGAGCAGCATGTTTCGAACTCCCAACATCAACTCGCTCTCCTCGTCCACAGTATCTCTCCAGTCTCGACTTTCTTCATTTCGGCCCACTCGCTGTTTCCCTTCTTTCGCAGCGTCCTCACGCGTCGTTCCCTACAGAAAAGGTTTCTCTGACTCCTTTGGATAAATTTCTGAATACATATGAAAAATAACTAAGCAACATAAAAACACAGTATACATATACGGAAATAAAACTGAACCAAACAAACATGAACACAATAGATGCTGAGAACTAATTTTAATAAAAAAGCTAGTGTTTAGTTTATAGACGAGATAAAGCATCTTTGTTTAATTCCAGACGATGCAAGCCAATGCCCACCAGCTAATTTACAGCATTTTGGAGTTTTTTTTCAATTAAGTATTTGAATGGATTATGATCAGTTACGATTTCTAACGAACACCCATGCAACCTATTTAACAAATTCTTTATATTCAAACGATATGGCATAAGCTTCCTTTTCAGTGGCTGACCAATTTTTTTGACATTTATTAAATTTTTGCCTCACAAATGCGATTGATTTATAATTTCCCTTTCCGTCTTTTTGAGTTAGACACCAACAAGCCGCATAATCAGAAGCATGAATTTCGAAAAGTTTACCAAAATCAGGAGCATTTAACGCTGTAGCTTCAAAAATAAAGCTCTCTTCAACCTAAAAACAATTTTTCTTCGCGTTTTCCCCAAATTGCATCTCCTGAATTTCTCACTTTGTTTAGTTCAGTTATAGGGGTTGCGGTTTCCGCATAATTAGGAATATATGATTGATAAAATCTCATCAATTTTACTTCACAGATTTTACTTCCTTTTTTTTTGTCTTTGGCCTTTCTAGCCCTATTATTGCCGAAATTGTTTCCTCTTTGGAGCATGCTTGCCACCTAATATCTTATGCCCCAAAAAGTGTGGTACTCGGGCTGCGAAAGTGCATTTCCTTAAACATTTTCTTGTCTCTCAAACATGGACACATATACGGCAATGTCACGTTCTTTGCCGTCGAATTTCGGCATGGACTTGGAAATTTCAAATTGCGGATTGATAGGAATTGTCCTCTATCAGCTGAACTAGCATTAAATGAAGCCATTGCATCTTCGATTTTCTTCTTTTCCAATTCATCCCTCGCTTTCTTGCTTCCATCTGCAATTTTGACTCTTTCTCTTGCTTTTCTTCCTTTCTTGTAGAGATTATCGTTTCTAGTAAAGTTTCGACAAATTCGATCGAACATCGAACAAATTTGGGAGCTGTAGGTTGAATGGTCTGGCCTGTAGAGCGCCAACACACACACATTGAGCTTTATTATAAGTATAGATAGATATAGATATAGATAACTACTCGTATTTCTGCAACATATTTCTTTTCTTTTCTGTTTAACTTTTCTTTTCTGTTATCAATATGAGCAATAATATAACTTATCATCTGCTTTTCCTTATTATTTACCAATTAATCATCATCAGTAGGGATAAAATTTATTTTTTGATAGATTCGGGATATTTATGATCAATTGATTTATAAAATAACTTTGAAATTGTTAATTTATCACTCTAAATGTCTATCTTTAGTTATGCCATAGAATAACTAAGTAAAATATATCATTTTTCATCCATTATATATTTACTTTAACTGACTTGTCTATTTATTTCAAAAAATACCTTGTTATTCAATGAAATAACTCGATTATACACTTTAACGGTAACATATATATTTAAAAAAAACCTCAAAAAAAAACCCATCAGCTATTATTCTAATAAAAATATAGAATTTATTACAAAATGAAACGTTTACACTTTGAAAACGTAATAGCTTCAATAACTGCTGGGTTCATTTCTTGATAGAACTAAATTTTTAACACAGCATGCTTTATTATTATTTCGCTGAAAGGTACAATAAAACGCATTTCTTTTTTCTCTTTATTTTACTGATGTAAAGTATATTTAATCTTCGTAACCACTGATGCATTAGCATTGAAGGAAAATGATACGTTCCTGGCGGAACAAACAATAAACTACAATAATACATTACTACAATATACATATTAATATTTATTTGTGCTACAACGTAATATTACAAATATGTTAATAGACCACACTAAAAATCTGTAAATCACTGACGTAATATTTAAGCCTATATCTCTGACGAAACAAAATCACTGAAATGGTATAAAAAATTATATTCCTGACGGATCAAAACTTTATCATTACGTGTGCACAAAATTAGTAAACATTTAGCTTAACCGAGTTCCTTTGACTACTGTCGTAACTTTCCTCCTAACATACCTGGATTCAGTGGGTTACCTCGATTTTCTTCTGGATTAACTAGAAAGATATGAGAAACCTTCATTAATCCGGATCTCGTGCCGGCGCTGCCGAGTTCTCTAAATTTCGAATCTGCACCTGAAAATAAAACAAAGGCCGAACAGTGTCCTTTATCTAGCAAGTGTTAATGAAATAATCGGCATGGCCCTAAATTAAACTTTTCAAAAAACATTTATTTAACATTCACACATAAGGAGCGCAGATTTAACATAATACCATATTTATCGAACTTCTAACATCAACTCGCTCTCCTCGTACACAGTATCTCTCCAGTCGTTCAACTCTTGAATTCTCTTCACTTCAACTCGCTCGCTGTTTTGCAGCGCTCTCAGATGTTGCTCAAAATTTGATGGAAATCTACAAATTCGGCTAAGAGCTGTATAACAAATTCCATCCATCTTGTTCACACATTTTTTTAAGTTATCGTTGTTACAAACAGGCAAACATTTTCCAAAGTTGTGTTTTTAGAACTCAGAGAACTCTTAAATGGGGAGAATCATCAAAATCTTGAGTTTGAATTTTTCGGCGCTTACAATACTTTCCCTATACCTCGTATATTATAAAGAAAACGTTGTTGGCGATAAAAATAGTGCATAGGATATCTACCAAGAAACTGGAAATTCCTTTCATTTCTCAGATACGGAAGATTTTTCCCCTTTTAACTTAAACTGATTCTCTCTTCTAACTTAGGCAAAGGGAGCCGACGACTTGTTCGAAAACCTCTGCTGTCAGCCTTGAACAAGAGCAGACCTCCAATTTGCAAAAGCGCATAAGGATTGGGCAATAGATGACGGAAAAAGGGTCATGTGGTCACAAGAATCTCGTTTTCAATTATACCATACAGAGTTCGGATATGGCGAAATCAGCATGAATACATGGAACCCAAATGCATCGCCACAACACTTCTAGATGATGGAGGCAATATTAGGGTTTCGGGGATGTTTTCTTGGCATTGCATGGGTCCTTTGATTACTGTGGGACAAAGTGTGAATGCCCAAGTGTATTTAAGCGTTCTCGCAGATCAAGTGCATACTGTTATGTCAATGGTGAACCCTGCCGGGGATGGGTACTTTCAACAAGACAGTGCTCCTTGTCATGCAACTGGTATTTTCATGAAATGGCTCGTAGAACATAACGCTGACTTTATCTGCCCTCGTTGGCCCACACAATCACCAGATTTCAATACAAATGGGAATTTGGGGGATGAGAATGAACGGTGCATCATTCAGCTGGACCCAGTGCCATCTAATCTGAAGGAAAATGGGGTTAAATTCATCCTACCACCTGACAACATCTCACCCAAAACAAAATGCGAGCAGTGTTACCGGCTCAAGGTGGTCTATTACTGTATTGAGGTGGTGGTCATAAAAATTTGGCACGAATATATATAAAATCGAAATATAATCGTAATCGCCATATATATAATCGTAAATCGAAAAAATACAATTGAGCTAAAAGGTCTAAAATTTTGTTTAGAAACCTTAAAGGACCAACTATGAATTCCCAGGTATATGGTTATCGCTAATCATGTAGAAATCAGTTTGCCGAGATTTATAATGCACCTCAAAGAGCTTACTGCATAGGACATTCTCAACTCAAAAATGCATTCGGTGAATTAAAAACTGTTCTGGCAAGAAATCAAGAATTTGCGTCATTAAAACAGTAACTACACTTATTCTAGACATATCTGCAATATTGCTAATAGTTAGCCTTGTGTGAAAGGCGAGTTTCCTTTCGCAAGTAGCATCCTGAATAAAAAAACTCATATTGAGAAAATAAAAGCATATGTTTCCGATAGTGGGTCATTGACGACATGTAGATTCAACAGATTTAATCTCCAGTGCTCTTTAACCTCCTTCCGTGGGATGACGCGCTATCAGGCATTCCTTTGCTATTTGGAACTCACTAACAATGACCCTCTCGAGAAAGATACAATTTCTTGAAATATATTAATGCGTATTATGATTTTGTTAGTAATGTTTTACGTTTCATTGTTAAACTTCATCGAGTTATAGATTACCATTTTGGCATTCAAATTTGTAGCATTCTAAGCAACTTAAAGGTGTAAAGAGATTCGAAAAAAGAAAAAAAAACTTTTAATTTCAAAAGAAGAAAGACAACATTTTATTTTTTGTCCTTACGTAATTTACTAGAAAATTTTCATTTATTGCTAATAAAATCTTTAGATATATTCTAATATAATTCTTTACAAGTAACTTCCATTACTAAAGGAATAAGAATTTGTCATAAAATGCTTTTCATTTTTAAAAAATTTATTTTTGCTTTAGGACATCAGAAACATTACATTTATATTCATGAAGAATTTAAATCTTAAAGAATGGAATTTTGTATCAAATGATTATAAGTGTCAAAAATTTATTGGTGCGATTTATTTGATATTTGTTTCATTCTGAATATTTTTTTCCAACTTTATTACAGATATATTATTTCGAAATTCCGTAATGCAGAATTTCGTCGGCTAATTTAACTTTTTTTAAAATATCAGTTAATTCTTACTCTTTTAAATGTTATGATAATACTGAAGAGTCGGCATTTAAAATTACTGTTCATTTGTTTTCGTACATAAAAGCCTTGAAGCTACTTCAAAACTCCTATTCGAGTTGAGGAAGTAATAGAACATTGCTATTATTACTAAAAGTAGTTAATATTTCCATGCTGTAGGGAAGAAGGAGATTCTTATGAATTTGAGTATGAAATCTCCACTACTTCGTTCTGTTGAGGAGACGGAAATTCTTAATGAATAGTTCATTCTGTAGAGGCGAATTAGATTATGATTCTGAGTGCGTGACCTTCGTCAGTTCCTTCTGTTGAGGAAAATGGGATGCTTATGATTTTGAGTGTGGAATCTTCAGTAGTTATTTCCTTAGAGAAGAATGAGTTTCTTATGATTTTGAGTGTGAATTATTCAATAGTTCGTTCTGTAGTGGAGAATGGGATTCTTATGACTTTTAGTGGGGAAACGTTATTAGTTCGCTTTACGAAGAAACATTCTTACCAACGCAGCAGCCGTGCAGGCGGTAAGGCAATCTTTAGAGTAGGAGATTTATTTGAATCCAACTTCATTTTCAACATTTCCTGACAATCAGTTCTGCAATGCAAAAATTTAGATATTTTGGTGGATAAGAAGCATTTATGACTTTTGTACAAACATTATTAAATCTTAAAATCCTTCCCTCTTTATTATCACCATTAAATATATTCTGTTCAAACTAAAATTTAGTAAGATTTGCATCATTCTTAATATCACGTATTGAATAAGGTAAGATTCTGTCAGAATAGGCTTCGCTCTTTGTTCAAGACAGACATATTTTATTTGTCACTTTTTGTCTTGACCTTCGTCAGTTCCTTCTGTTGAGGAAAATGGGAAATTCTGTTGAGGAAATTCTTTTATATTGATTTGCGAATTGTATAAAATTAAATTAAAAAAAAAGAGTAAGCCTATTGTGTTCAAGGAAATGCAGCCATATATTTCAGATAAAAAGGGGTGAAGAAATATTGTGGTTCTCCGATAGTTTTTTCCAGTCTACAAATTCTTTTTCAAAAAATCTCCCGACTGACTTATGGCATGTAATATCTACTTCTGCCAAATATACATTTAAATATTTCTTTTAATTACTCCTTGATATATAGAAAGAAAATGTCAGAATAATTCTTTCACTTTAGAACTATTGGTGCTCTTAAGAAAAAGAATCGAAAAACCTGCAGAAGACTGTTAAAAGATGTCTTTTCTAAAGAC
>JAPMOR010015393.1:0-121588 GCA_026543865.1 Argiope aurantia
AAAAAAAAGGAAAAAAAAATCGACTTTTTAACGTCGTCATCTACTTTCAATTGAATTATTAGGTCTAAAATCTGAAACGCGTGATCTACGTATGAATAGAAAGATGGACGCCAGTTTCAGTTTGGATTAGAACAAAATTTGATGCAGATTCTATATCTATTTATTATATTTAAATATTATGTAAACATTGCTTTTTATTCGTTTTGTGATTGGTAGATATTGAGTTACCTGACCCATGACCTTTGAGGTTTGTTTTTCCCAGTATTGTTCGAAACATATAATGAAAATTACTATGTCATAGTAACGATTTATATTGCATTTGACGGTGAAATGGTGACAAAAAGAAAAAAAGGAAAAAAACATCAAATGAGTTTAAAACGATATTTGTTAATTCTACTTTTAGTTTGTGGCAATACTGATGAATAGCCTTCCTGTTCGTTTGGCGTTTTCCAGTAACGGAAATTTTTCATGTCTCGTGTATCAAACGTTTTAATACCTAAGGAATACACGTATTAGCCGTGCATTTTTTAAAATAGTAATGGGCGTCCAGCTGTATTATATGAAGTAAAAATGCGAAGAATCTGGCAATTTAAAAAGAAAAGCCGATCGTGAAGCAGTGACGTAGGCAGCAAAACGTGGGAAAAATTGAATCATTATTTAGATATTGGAGAAATAAGCAAAGAATATTCTCATTTTGTTTTTAGTTTTGAATCGGATATATGCCTATCGGAAAATGTTTGTTCTCATTAAGGAAAGATTTAGCTTATGGCATTGAACAAATGGCCAGTGGAGCATAAAAATTCGTAAACAGGAACTGACCAACATCGTGTACAGTATCGGACAACATAAGGGTTGTCGACTGAGAGCAAGCAGAGTTACAAAGCCTCTTAGTTTCTAATAATAAAATCTGAAAAACTACCATCAATTTGCATTATCGAATCAAGTTACTGCTTACATGCTAATAACAATCAGTTATTTTTTTCATGAAATTTGAAATTGTTGCATAAAGACCACAACTTTCAACATCAGACCAAATCTAGCTCAAACATTCCCAGCTTGTGATGTGCGTACCTCTGGGGCTATTTGGATATTATGGGTAGGCGCAGGTGATCTATGGTAGAACCCACGAAACATAAGGACTTTTATGCACAATTATAAAATGGAAATAAAGGGAAAAATAAATCGTACTCCTGTTATTAAGTTCTTTCAAGTGATTTGATTATGAAACTAAGCGACTAATACTTTTTTTAATCAAGGAGAGGAGAATTGAACAGTAGGAACACTGAAATAATAATTTTAAAAAATCAGGAAATACGGAAGTAGAAAAAAAAATGAGTTCAGAACAAATGGATAGAAAAATAAAATTACGAACAAGTGAACAGTAAGAATAAAATTACGAAATTAACCACTTAACGCGTAAACCCGAGTACGATTCGGGTACGCGTTACTGGCAAATTTGTGCAAGCCCGAGTTCAGCTCGGGAATTTAAAATTTCATGGTTACTCTTCTATGCAGCAACGAACGTAGCTCGGACATATACGTATACGTAAGGTATAGAATCTATAATCAATTATTATGTTTTCGTGGGGGGAAAATGCGCGTTAAAGCTTTTGAATTTTAGTTACGATTTTTACAAATTCTACAAATGGTGCTTTTGTGAATGAACATGCTTACGGAAGACTAAAATGTAAAAATTCACGTAAATCTCAAAGTCGATTTATTTATTATTTGTTTATTTTTTCTTTTACCCGAATTGAACAAAAAGAGTCAACATTCGTCAAAAAATTCGAACACGAAATTTCAAGTTCCAGACCTCCCCGACCGCAAAAGATATTTTTGGAATAATTCCCAATCTCTCTGAGTTACAAAGATGAAATTTGGTGTATGGTCAAGTAGCGTAGGAGAATGTGGGTCACAGGAATGTAATCGTACTGGGTACCAGCTCTTGCGGGAAGGGGAGAGAAAAAATTGTGGTTTAGCATTAATAATGCACCTTTATGCTATATAAAATAAATAATTCACAAGGACCTGCACATGCGCTTTTATGCCATATAAAATAATTTTTCAAGGCCTGCATTATCTCTAATTCCAACAAATTGTGGTGGAATGATGTGATGTTGTAATAATGTCGAATTATTACTGTGTGAAACTGCGAGAAAGGAGGAATCCTGCTTCCAATCTCGCTTCAACGATGCTATCTGTCTTAACTTGCGTTTCTGTTAAAGCACGTAAGAAGTTCTCACTAACTCAAACTAATTATGAATTATCACAGATTTACTAAGTACGAATTTCTATTTATTTTGCCAGTTGAAAATAGTGTAAATAAAAGTATTGATTTTAATGACGCCATTTCAAAATTTGCAGAGCAGGAAGTTAAGAAGAGATTCTATTATATTAAAATACTGTTTATTGGATTAGAGAATGGAAAAAATTGAACTTTCATTAAACTGTATTGCAATTCATTTCATTAAACTGTATACATATTCACCCCGTCAAAATGAAGATTTGGATTGACGTGTATACACATCGAACGCACGTAACTGGTTCAACAGGCTTATTTATAAAAAGGCATTCATTTTTACTTTCATGTATGCCTAGAATTGAGAAAGTATAGTAATCGTCAAAAAATACTGACACAGAATTTGACAAATCTCCACGGTTTTGACTTCCCAGAGTTCGAAAAATACATTTTTTGAAAATACCCGTCTGCTGTGACAAAGATAACTAAAAAATGCTTTGAACTAGACCAGGGATGGCGTACCTTTATGGATCAACGTGTCATTTTTTTCTGAAGAAATGTTTAATGAGATATGGACGTGCCATCAAATAATTTTGACTTGTGATTATTGGAAAAACAATAAAACTAAGTACTAATAACTCAAAAACTCTTTATTGACTACGAAAAAATACATGTTGCATTATATAGTAATAATGTTTTAGTTATACGCGTCATTCAAACTAAAGTAACATTAGTGTGACTTCTTTTGTTGCAGATTAGATGACAAATAATTTATATTAGGATTGTAAGATGCTACTTTTAGCAGAATGCGCGCTGAATTGGAGTCAGCTGCCAAAGGTTTCGAAGCGAGTCTTTAATGTAACTCATCTCTGAAAATAATGACTCGAAGGCATAGGTAGGTGAAAATATGGTTAAAATAGCATGGGGCAGCTTCTTCAAGCAGTTCAATGTGTCAGGAATCGAATTGCATGTTCCCAAAATTTCGTTACTGCCATTTTTACTAATATTGCTTGTTAATCTTTCTGTTTCAATCAATTCTAACTCTTTCCTTGTTTCTATAAATTTTTGAATCCATATTGAACTAGATTGGAAATCAATCAGCCGTATTTCAAATTGTTCAATTTCCAACCAATCGAATTGAGATAAATTCAGTTTATCAAATGAAATCACATCGGGATACATAATGAACTTAAGCGTTTCCGATAATTCTTCGAACTGAGAAAATCTCGCTGAAAATTCCTTGATTGAAGAATAAATTACGCAAATAAATTCTTCAATAACTTTTTTTTCATCTGGATTTCTCATGCACACCTAAATCTTTGATATATATTTTTCAAGTTTGGAAAGTACTTTTAGTTTCTTGTAATAATATCGTTTTTGAAAGCATGTAGTTTAGTGTCAAAAACGCGAATGAGATCCATCATCACGATAATTGTTTTATTTGTGCCTTGAAGCTTTATGTTCAATTCATTGAAATGTTGGCCTGTGTCTGTAAAAACATCCATTTTGAGAGCCACATAACTGTGGGTGTTGTTCTATTTTCCGCTCATTTTGCAGCAAAAATCTAATTTCTTCCAAGCAGTCAACAAATCTTTGAAGTAAGTTCTCGTAGCTCAACCAGCGAACATTATTATACATTTGTAAGCCATTATACGCCGAGTTGACTTCATCCAACAAATCATCACACTTTCGCTTATTTAAAGCCTGTGACGATATGAGGTAAACTGTTTTTGTAACTAACGCCATTACATTATCAAAAGGTGTTAAACCACTCTTAGCACATAAGGCTTGTTTGTGAATAATTCAGTGAAATTCCAGAATTAAAATAAACTAATGAAACCATTTTCTTTGTATGGTTCCGTATTTGGAGAACCATCAGTTGTTTTACTGAAGCAATTCTTTTCAAATCAATCTCTTTCTCAGCAAGTGAAATTTTAACAGCCTTACAAATATCTTTGCCCTTTGTTATTTGTTAGCAGCGATTGTTATCGCAATCAATTCTTACTTAATGACGTTTCCTGCACAATATCGAGCAAAAATAGTTAAACGTTCAGATTTAATGACGCCAATACTTTAGTCAAGACGTAGGGATATAAAAGGAGCGAAGCTAATGCCTTTTTTTTTTTATTTGATCTATACATTTCTGACCAGTTTTAAGATTCTTTCTTTTATTGTGTTTCTAGACAGAGGAATATCTTTGATGCGCTGAATTGTCTTATCTTCATTATCAAAATCATCGAAAAGTGCGGACGCGCATGCTAACCAGGTTTCCTTCAAAACCTTCTTTCTTTAAAAGGTTTACTATGCCGAGCAATGACATTTGCAGCCAAGTAATTTGCCGCGCTCATATAACAAATTTTGCTAACATATTTAGACGTCGATTGTTTATTTCTGTCTTTTATTGCATTTGCAATTAATTCTTTTTGTCGCCTTTACTTATGCCATATTTCTCGGTCCACCAAGTTTGAAATTTTGTTACACTTACTATCTTGCACTTTTTTTCTTTTTTGCTGAACTAGCCATGTTAAAAATCGTAAATATAACACAAATAAACTTTAAAATACAGTTGTGTCAAAGAAATTGACTACGCTATGTGTAGACAAACTTTGCATCATTAGCAATTTTAGTCCACCACGTAACTAAGGGAAGATGTTAACAAATGAGTGTGCTCCCAGTGATTACAATCCTAGCAATACGAACTGAAATACGCATATAATGATGGCACACTCACTTTGCAGAGTGCGCGACGCAATGTGTGAATCAGTGAATTTGACCGATTTCTTTTCATGCATGAAATAGGGTAGGGAATGGGAATATGCTCAACAGCGACCGATCACTCGCGTTTGTTTGTAATACTTCAAAGTGAAGTTTATTTTGAACTAAAATCCAAACTGTTTTGATCGGTGGCGTGCCCAAAATATTGTGTTGCGTGCCTTTGGTTCGCCATCCCTGAACTAGACGATTGAAATTTGAAATATGGCCTTTACACCCAATTAGCAGATTTCTGCCAAATTTTGAGTCAAATCTGTTCAGAGGAGAAGTTCATCTGCCCGGTTGTTCATACATAACACGATAACTACGAAACGAAGAGTCTAGGCAGATAAGATTCTGTACACAGATGTAACATCTGTAGAATAGACAGCTGTCAAAATTTTAGCCAAATCCAACAACGGGTCGTTGTCTGTCGGTCCGTACTTTCAGAAAAATGAAAACGAGGTCATTCAAAAATAGATTGACTCAAATATATTAAATTTAGCATGGGTTTTTGTAACAACAGCTGCAGTTTTGTGTTACATTTTTCTTTCAATCAGTTGGGCAAAACGCATCTAAAGCACAGATTCGATTTTCAGATACTATTAAAGGCATGCTAGGGATTAATAGCCAAATAACTCGCCAAGGATAGATTCAGAAAAATGCTAAATCTACGCCAAAAGTTAATATTTCGCACCTACTGTACGCCAATGCTATGTAAAGAGTTCTTTCGTATGGCAAGTTTGTTAGAGAATAAGAGAGAAAGCTTTGAGGACAACACTCGCTGTGGGTTTTTTTAATAATTAAGTAACCTCTGCAAAATTATTAACATTATACCCTCTCTTAAAACAACTGAATTTAAAAGAAAGCGTCCTCGATAAATTAATTATTCGGGTGGACTTGCCATAGAAACGATGACACGAAATTTAAAAATCCACACCGTTTGTCACCTGACTTTGCTGCGCCATCCACACGGTCTACTCCAAATTTAAAAAATATATAATAAATTCGATTCAGAGGCAGTGCAAATGACCGCATACAATAACTACAAAACGAAGGCAGCTAGATAGACAAAATTCGTAAGAAATTTAACATCTAAAATGAAGATATGTATACCGTTTGGAATCCAATTTATCAAGGGGTTGACCGTCTGTCGGTCTTTACTTCCACAACTAACAGTGCGTGATAGCTCAAAAACAGAATTTATATATATTAAATTTGGTAAGTGATTTTATGACTACTAATAGAATTTAAATATTACTAATCTTTTGATAGAATTTTCTTACGAAAGACTTCATAAATAAAAATTAATTCTATTATTGTTCGCTCAAATTTGGTATAATGTTTTCTCAGTATTTTCTTCAGTTCCATAACTAAAAATAACAGTTAAACTAAAGAATAAGTAATCTATTCATTTCAATATTTTATAGTTGCTTCACAATGCAAAATAAATTCCGTGTTATTTTCCCAATAATAAAGAATTTATAGAAATGCAGCTTATTTTTTTAGTTAAAGAACTAGATAATATATTTCTTATGTTATCTGCAAACTTTTAAGCAAATAATTTGATAAATTTCTAATATACCTCTTATTAGGCTCCCCAAAAGCTTTTTTTCCTCCTCAATTAAAAAAATTTTGCCATTTAACTGGTCATATTTTGATTTCGTAGATGCTTTTCCTATCATTTTTTAAAGCAAATATTCAAAAATGTCATCCCGAACACACTTTAATCACATTCCGACGATTCATTGCCCAAGATCGCTGAGTACTAGGTTCTTTCTTAAGAAATAACGCACAAGAATAAGACACTCACGAAGAGAATATGTGAGAAAACTTCGGGAAAAATCACTTCTGCTGACTTAATTATCACATCCTTTTTACACCAAGAAGTAAAATAAAAATTACCTGAGAAATAAAAAGAATTATAATTTAATGAAAACAATATTCTAAAACTGAAAACGATAATGCTACAAATATCACAATTTTGTTTTTAACATTGGCAAAAAAATGGGTCCTTTAGATTTAGTTTTACACAGGGATCCGACTTGGTAAATATGTATAAAAAAGAGGGAAAAAATTAAAGAAATGTTTTATGTTGATTTGATTCAAACACTCAAATTATGTTAAATGTATTGGAATCATCCGTTGAACAATTGGTATATAAAAAGCAATTAAGATATTTAGAGGTACATATATCTATCAAATGACCGCCATTTTACTAAACTAACAAGATTTTTCGCAGAAGTCGATAATAATGTCTAGAATTCGCTCATTTATATTCTGAAATGACCGTGGCTCAAACCATTGATAATAACGAGTTTAGTTTAAATCATATTAATGCCACATTTTGACGCAGCGACTCATTTTGGAACGGACCAAGTAACTTTGATATGCGGTCAGATAACGAGTATAACACCTGATTCGGCATCCTTCTATCTTTCAAGTCACCCACCCGAATGAGATCATTTGGCTCCAAAGAGTTACGATGCACTAAATCCGCTTACACAATGGTTCTTCGGCGACACCAAAATTCTACCTGGAATCATCTCGCTTCGAAGCTTGAAACCAGAATGGGAGCAGGGTGCGTAATGACATACTTTTGCAAAAATTAAGCACCTTAGCCCCGAAAATTAAGCAGCTTTGTATAAGTATGCATACGTAAACTGCGTATTCTCTAAGCATAGTATTTTTTTTTTACAATAATGCATAGTTTTTATTGAAAATTATTAAAAATTAATTTTAAATGCTTTTTTTTTATTTTAATATTTATTTCTGTATTTGCACATTTTCTATTGTAAAATTATGCCTTTTTTTGGATTTGACAAAAGCATAGAAATGATCACAAAAATGAAAAATAAAATATTAATACCAAAAAAATTAATTCAACTTTTTATAATATTAACAATAAAGACATGTGAGCTTTTTCAACACTTTATAAAATTGAAATGAAATATCAAAGAAAATATTTCTGAAAATGTCGATAGTGATCTAAATGCTCAGCATGACCACAATTTTTTTATTTTATCTTTATACTAGCTGCCTTTGGCAACCAGCCGGTTCGTCAATCTTAATGCTCGTTAAAATTTTAATAATTAAATATTTTATGTAATTCCTACTTTAATAGCTTCGTCATTAAAATATTTTAAAACTTCAGATTTCAATTTACTCATAATATTATAAAGGCCTTCAGTCATAACGTAATCTGTACCTCTCTAATTTTCTGTTAGCTCCCGTAGAATTTATGCTAATTAAAGTGGAAATGATTAATCTACAATTAATATAATATTTTTTACTGAAACAAAACATTTTTTTTTTTAATATGATTACTGAAAGCAGAGTCACTGAGCATTTAAACCTTATGGGCACTAAAGAATATCTTTCTTAATTTATGTAATATCTCAAGAATTTGTCTACAAAATTTTCTTAGATTCATCATGAAATTTCTCCCTGCACTGACTCATTCTATTAAGTAATTTTATTTGCAATCTTATAAAGCTGAGAACTAAAGCATTGCTATGGTTACCATCATACAACTGGCAAAACTGCCATGCCAGTTATTTTGAACAATGCCACGTTCTAAAGAAGTTTTTAAAATCCTTTTTAATAGAAATAATAGCAGCGTTCACAAATAATCAGACTTAAAAAAAGAAAGAAAAAAATTCGAATTCAAAGAGGTATGAAACGTGGAGATTCATTAAAATCTCGAGTTCGAATTTTTTTACGATTGGAATATTTTCTCTAAATTTTGTACACGTGAAAGTAAAAATGCCAAATGAAGCATTTTAAAAAAAAGTCATTCTCGAAGCCATAGCGGGACAATATAACGCATTGCTTTAAAATTTAACAAAACTTATCAAATCGAGAATTTTATTCAATGAACATGCTTTAAAATTTTTAATGCGATAAAATAATGCAATTCAATGATTCGAAGAAGCAATATCATTTTGAATTTCATTATAATAAAAAATTTTGTTATAAACTGTATCCAAAACCAATTTCTCAGAAATTATTTTTTAAAAATTACATTCAACCACACAAAATCTTTAATTATTCAAAAGCTATTCATTTTTAACCTTTAAAACTGTGTTAAAATAATAAAATAATAATATGCTTTGGTATTATTATGAAAACACATTGAAATTCTATTTTTAAATTAAACTTCGAATTAAAAGTTTGAGAAATCCGTTCTTAGGTGCCTCTAATGCCCCCAAAAAACTTTCCAATTTTCATGCTCCTAACTTCAATGGCTTTATGCTGGGCATTGCTCAGAACAAATAAAGAGGCATTTCATTGTAAAAAAATTTCTATAAGTTATAAAAAAGAAGAAAAAAATTATAAAACCTAAATTGTGGGGGGAAACATTGTAAAAAAACTTTTTTTTTATTTTTAAAAAATTATTTAAGTATCAGATGCAGGGTTTTTTTTCCCCTTAATCAAAACACATTTGGCAAGATTAGTTCAAATAAAAATATTCAATGAACATTCAAAAATCGCGAATAATTCGAATTCATATATCGCGAAAGATATCACGATCATTGAAAATTGAAGGCTTCAAGTTAAAATTTCATCATACCAGATTTTACGTGATTGACTAACGTAATTACATCACGCAATTGATTGCAATTCTATATAATACAGCTGAATACCCGCAGTAGGTCTTTCAAGCGATTGCTCAAAAACGACATATTAATGAGATCGAATACGTTAGTGTTTTTAATGCAGCTTTTCCCATGTTCGATGTATCGTTTTGGCGCCTCAAATTCATTCTGGTTTTACATATTTTCCGTTGATCAATTCATATCGCATATTTTTTAACAACACATAAAAGTTTAAATATATACTTAACAGGAATAACAAATAAATTATTCAACATCTAAAACAATAAAAATTGAAATGTTTTTCGATTTATAAGTATGGCACAGTACGCATTTCGTATTGCACCTTCCAAATAACTATTCTAGTATTTTAATAAATGGCAATGCACATTGTTGAAGAAAAAAGGGGGAAAGGGAAAGGAAAAGTATCATTAAGCGTTATCTTAATATGTTCTGGAACCACCACCTTCTAAAGTACAGGAGGAGAAAGTACTTGGGAGGTGTTGGCTGGAACCTCTGGAATATTTCTTCGAATTCTTTCCTTTTGGTGGTTTTCTTTTTTGATACATCTGGTAAACAAGCCTCTACACGACCATGATTTCGAATTATCATATTCAAACGATGGGGAAACAAAACAAAACGAAAATTTTTTTTAGTCTTCACGAGAAAATTAAGCACTTTTTAAGGACCTCTGGTGAAAATTCAGCACTTTTTAAGCATTTTTCATTATGCTACGCACCCTGGGGAGTATCAAATAGCAAATGCCTATGAGAGCTGCCACGAAATTTTTAATTTGCAGAACATTAAAAGTAATATGTGTTTTTATGTGACGAAAGAGGAAAGGTATTCGAATTTATTCAAAGTTCAGATTTATCTGATGGACAAGCGGCCTATTGTCTAATAGTATCACCTCGTCGAATCGCCTCATAACAAACCAGGTTCTTTAAGGTTTCAATACCGCCCGATTGCTGCGCTATCTTTTTCTTGATTGAATTTCCATGAGTTTTTTTTTTTAATATTTTAATTAAAATCTTATTTTATCAAAATTTAAAGATATCCGATATACAACTTATTTTCGACTAACAATTTCAGACGAAAATTTAATAAACTTGTGAAATACGATATTTAACCGCTTAACTGTTTTGCCCGAGTGCCATACGTGCATCGATTTATTCAATTTTAATAGTTGCAAGCAAGAAATAAACCATTCATAACGATTATAGTTCGCTATTAAAATTACTTCGAATGCATAAATAAGTCAAGTATTCAATGGATTTCCATAAGAAACAAAATAAGAAAATATTCCCAAATAGAGGGAATAATAGTAAAGAAAATAAAACGGTTAAGTGGTTCTAATATCATATACAGAAGCTACTTATAATTATACCAGGTGAGTAAAAAGTCTGGTTAACATTTCAAAATTCTATAATTCACAGAATAATGTAGGTAGAAAGGTAAAAAATGACACGGAGTTTTACTGGAAAAAAAATTGAAGTTAAATTGAGTTGGTTCTAATGGCACTGGCTAAGCTGCGCCACATTCACGATATTAAAATATTTATCAATTTTTAATAAAACCAATACATGGGATGTTTACAAATATCTAAAAGCATAAAACTGAGTCATAAAAAGGCGCAACAATCATGCAAGGAATAGGACTGTATTAAAAAGCGCGGCTAATATTCATATATGATTATAAAAACCAATATTTTTTTTTAACTAAATAGGTTAACATGCGGTATTTTGGAAAGCAACTCCCCCAAATCAGGGTGAGATCTCTGAAAATATTCAAAGCATAAAAAAACCGTGGACATTTAACAAGAATGTATAAAACAGGCATAGGACTATTACAAATTAAGCAAAATGGTATTTGGTCCCCCATCAACAGATATCGGTGGGTGAATCCTCAACCTAGTTAAAATTGTGTCTAGTTTTCTGCTGTGTCAAGTGGGCCAGAGATCTATTGTATGAAACTTATTACGAATCTGCGAGTCCCATTCAAAAAATAGAGGAAGATTTGTCTTCACGTGTTGTGGACCGTTGAAGCCCATTTTACACTCCAAGAGTTGCAGAATTTGTGTTATCGAAAATCCTAAAACTGTCGTAGAAACCCCATTGCACAATGTTGGTTGTGAAGTTACCTGAAACCCCAAGTCCATCGCGATCGTCCAACCTTATTAGGGATGATAAAAGACAAGATCCGATGATAATTTCGCGCACATCTACAGATAGACCGCACAGTGCGGTTCACAAGTGTTCCTCGTTGGCGAAAGACGGTCGACATGTTAAGTACTTGTTATAAAAAGCAGTCTTCGCAAAAAAAAAAAAAAAAAAGCTAATTATCGTTTTCGTTATCAAATGGACTATCTATTAGCCGTTTATTGCACTTTTATTTTTTGTTTCAATAAATCCTCATGTAAAATGTTCCAAAAATGTATGTCAATTTTTACCTCTAGCATTATTTCGTCAATTACTGAAATTTCAAACGCTAACAGACTTTTGAATCATCCTGTATCCCCGTCTTGTGATAATACTAATTATTAAATAAATTGTGTTAGATAAAATATAAAATAATTCTCTTTAAACTGCAATCGGTCTTCTTTGGCTTCTTCAGCAAGATTTAAGAGGGGAGGGTATTTCCAAAAGTGAAATTTAAAAGGGTTTTTTTTTTTTTTTTTCCCCTCCTCCTGGCACGAAGTTGGATTTTGGTTCTTAAATCACTGTTGGTCGATCAGTAAGTGACGCACTGCGCATGCGGAAACCTATTAGCAGCAAATTTATGAGAAGTATTAAAAAGGCGCCGAAATGAATAGAAACCAAGGCAAGACGACGACATATTAAAGAAGTACTATTTTAGTTTTGGGTAAATTAAGATACAAAAGGAAAAGTTTAAAATATACTTACCAGCTACTGCATTCTTTAGGAAAATTCAATTCTTGAAGGAGGTAGCAGGGGGCACCCACCTTGGTCTTTCAGTCGCTCTACGCATTTTTACGATAGCCGCTGTCACACGCACAAGAACTGTTTAAATTAGTCTAGTGCAGCGTCCAGCAGCTACTGTAAATGCAATAAATCGGTTTTTTTCTCGTCAGCACTGGGGACTTCCACAATCTAGGCGGGTGGCAAATGAGTAGCTACGTTCGTCGGCAGCTTGTCAGGCTTGTCAATTCACTCTTTGGTAAAAAAAATATATATATACGATCTTGCCAACAACTGAAGAAAAAGTTTTGATAGAATAAGAAACGAATATTGAAAAATATGCTTAAAATAATTTCAGAATTCTAATTTTAATACAAAATTGAAATACAGCTACGTTTTTTTTTTTTTAAATTTAAGTTCCGACTTTGTGAAGTTGAAAATATGACTGTCATATAAACATAAAAGTAAATTATTCAAGGTAGCAATATGAGAATTTTCGGCGATTTTAAAGTTCAAGTCAGGGTCATAGCTTTTCATAATCTATAGGAATGAACTTTTGAAGGAATGAAATTGGGCTTAAGAAAACTACCTAGAAACTTTTCAACTCAGAAATCAATTTTAATAGCAAATAAAAACTGCGAAAGTTAATTAGGGTTATTAAAAATTTCTTCTAAGTATTTAAAAATATTTCCAACTTAAATATCCAGTATTGACCTAACCTATTCATTTTTTTTTTTTTTACATTTTTCCCAATTTGAAGCAAACGCATTCCTTGCATCAAAATCGGGTATTACAATTATTCAAATGATAATCAACTCCGACGAGAAAGCGGGAAAAAATTATCACGTAAAATTTCAAATTCACCGTTTCACACGCCCTCTACCAAGAAAAATTAAATAACAGCAAAACGTCGCAGTACAGCAGGTTCCATCTTTCAGGCCCCAGCCGTCAAGCTAATTGAAACGAGACACATCGTATTCATTAACAACACCTCCCACCGTGTACCTCGACTCCAGTCCTCGATCGATACCAATTAAATCGCTTTTTTATTATTTTTAACACGCGTAGTAAAGCCCCTTCCGTCAGCGCGTACAACACAATAAAATGGGTTTCTCACGTTAAGTTGTTTTCTCCGTAGCGCTCGCCGTGAAACATCCGAGTAAAGTGCTGCCATCTATCGGTCGAATCACGCAGCAGTTATTGAACTTCACTCCGCCTTTTCAGCTGGCGCGCGTCCCTTGGCGACGATTCATGGTGTTATTTGTACGTCTACCTAGGGTTGCTGCAGGGAAGAATGGCCTCGCGTGCTAGAAAACTAGAATTCGACTCGCTTTCCTCCTTCCCCTCACGTCTAGACGCAGACGAGACGCAGTGAACGCCCGGCGAGAGAGATGAGGAGTTCAGAATTTTCACCCCTTGTTTTCTCTTTTTTTTATTTTCCCCTCTCAAGTGTTCTCAGAGTGTATTCTTTACGGGCCGGATATAGAACGGGAGGGAAGGGGGTGTGGGGCGGAGAAAAAAAAAGCCGACTCGCGAGGCATTAGCGGATGAAAAGAGATTCACCGTACTGAAACCGATTTCCGTACCTGATAAATTTGGAAGGATCGTTTTTCGTGCTTGTTGATGGGAAGGCACACTTGACGAATTGCATTCCATAAATTTCTTTTTTTTTAACTTCAGGATTTTGACCTACAGGTTCAATAACATTAAAATAACAATGGAAACGAATGGTTACAGTTTAAGTATAGAAATTCGAAATATTTGAAAGTTGGTTATGTGGTGCCGTTCGAGTAATTTAAAATTTCGTTAATTATTAAGTATACTATAAATTTTGATCAGTCAGTTTAAACGCATACATCGGTATAAAATTCTATGTATATATATTATATACTATAATTCCCATTAATCTGAAGGACAAATCGTTTCAAATGAGAGAAAGTAGACCTTGTTTGATTCTGTTTTATGCGAAATCGATCATTTTAAAACTCAAGCAGCAAGAACATTAATTTTCATAATTAATTTTGAATTGAACTAATTCATCGATCTACTAAATTGGTGTAACGGCGTATGAAAATACAGTGAAAAACTTAAATATTGATATTATAGCAGTATGTTTGAACATGCTTAGTTAGGAACTGGAGACAATAAAACCGCGTACATTAAAGCAATGACGTAGTAAAATATTTACGTAGTTTTAAGCCAGAAAATGAAATAGGTGACATAAAAATGCACCAAAAATAGTTTTCCATTGATTAATTACAACAGGACCAAATTTCCGAAAAGCCTCATGCAAAAAGTAGACCAGGAGAAATCCACCACCCCACCTATTTAAGCAATCATTGTCAAATACCAAAGTAGAATACTTCAGCAATCCTTATAACCACAATATTAGTTTCGAAGACGGCTTCTTTAAACTTAAAAATTCGTCATAAGACAATCAACTACATGCAAGTAACAAGACATAACAAAACCGACTTAAGAGACACAAGGTAAATACTTAGCAATCATTTTTATGCATGCTCGTACCTAAACTTTTTTTTTCAGAAGCCACCACAGAAAGGAAGTAAAGAGCCGGCGCAATGCGGGGAAGGAAAAATTTCCATTCGCACTTATTTCAAATGCAAATAATTGCCTTTTCCCACGGCGCATTTCATGGTATTTCGCAAGGCCGGTATGCCAGCCATTCCGGGCCAATCGTCCAAGCGCGAACAATGCAGCTTTCAGAAGGCGAGGTTAATGGACATTCCTTTTTTCCTGAGCGCCCGAAAAACGGAGCGCTGGTTCCCAGGATACGGATGCCGGAAATATTTTCGCAACCAGCCGTTTTTATTATTATTTCAATCGCCTTTTCTCCACACCGTAATAATTCGTACCCTTTAGATAAGAAATTTAGAGCCCTTCTTCCCCAATTTAACCGGTTATTCGCTTTCAGAGTCAAGATCATGCGCCAAGTGTTGTGGAAATGGGTTTCGTGGGCATAAAAATAAGTAGATTTTCTCACTAGATCATTGAATTGGATCATCATGGCACACATGCGAGTCTAATTTGAAGCATCAATGCATTATAGCATCTATTAATGTTATTTTTCAATATTCCATAGACTTGACACATGAATTGTGGTCCGATGACAAGGTCATACGTCAGTCTGGAGTTAAAGCGAAGACTTTCGATCCCCTTTATCCATCTATATAGGCTGAAATCAAATTTAAAATCCGAGATTTAGGTATAACTAAATTTTACCAATTCATGTATCGGTTAATACCTATGAAGACTAGAACTCTGCAGGTTTAGAGTCGATTTTACAGAAATGCTACCATTCAGCAGAAGTCTTACTATATCTAGCCAAGATGCAAATTGTATTAACTAAAATTTGTGTTTAAAAAAACCATATAAAAATTAACGGTAGCCCTCTTGTGGTTAAATAATGCCATTTAGCTTAAAGTGCTCTATTTTAGTAATGCTTTTGTATTAATACTTTGTGGAACAATTGCCTTCTAAGAACGCATATATAATTGCAAGAATAAAATATCTGAAATTCCTGTAATTGACTGTGTTCAAGAGTTACGCTCGGTTTTTAAAATTTCACTTAACTATGGATCTGTGAACTGTAAATATGAAAATGACTTCTCCTTAATTTGATTGAAAACGGCATTTAAAGCGGAATTTCAACAAAAATGTGCCGATTTTAAATATGAGATTTAATGAAGGTTTTTGACTATACAGACTGATTCTCACGATTTATCGTATCTAAAAATTTTATATGTAGTTTAGGTAACTGATTTTTAACCTGTCACTAACGAAACCTATATTGATATTTCTCAGTAATACGTAGCTGGGTTTATAGCTCGTCTTATAAACATTAAATTATTCGAGGGGGAAAAAAAATCTTCAACGAAGTAATACTGTCAAAGAAAAACTAGAATTAACCGGGGGCAACTTCCAAAATTTAAATATTCTTACAAATCCCTGTGGTGCGATAATCGTGTTTAGACGCACAATTCTTAAAATCTATGGTGTATCCCATCCATATAGGTTCGAATTTTCAGGCGTATCGAAGATTGCGATAAACATCGTCTTCGAGTTTCCCATTCTAAGACGGCAAAATTACTTACAAAAATATAAAAACCTCGTCATTTCTTTGCCATTTAAAATGTTAGAGGGGATTCTTGATAAATGCAACTAAGCAAGGTAAGAAATTCGGTAATGGTCAGTTATACTTGGTTTCAGGATAATGTGCTGCAAATTACGCACTTTTTTTTAAATCACGTAATAACTTGAATATAATCATGAAAGTGGTGCTAAAATTCTCAAGATACCAACAATTCAACTTTTGTAGCCTTAGTTAACAAGCATTTCAAGTGTCATTTCTAGTCTCAAACGTCATCGATTGTGAGATTATAAATTAATAATACTTTCTAAAAAAAATCCGTTCATTTTCACGCTAACTTAAAATTCAAGTAAAAATATTTATGGTAATTGTTAAGAAAATATAATGAAGCTGTGCTTTTAAAGCTGTTTAAATATTCCTTTAAAAGTATTTGGATTTAAAATATTTAATACTAAACATGAAATATTGTATAAAACTGGGTATAGCGGTGATGTTAAAATAATCATATTCGCTGCAAAATAAGATTAGCCAAGAAAATTAATGTTATTGTATGCACTAGTGCACCTAAGTGGAAATACATGTAGCTTTAAATGCATGCATGACTTTTATATGCTCCCCACTGTCTCAACTACAGAAAATATTGAAAATAAATTCAAAATTATAGAAAGATTTAAAGATTAGGAGCACAAACAAAATGGAATATCTTAAGTATGAATAAAATATCGATGGTAAATTTTTAATTGTCGATATAACTGCCACTACTCAAAACTTGCTGAAAAAAAAATTTTCAGCTTAACATTTTCACATCCGGTGACACCAAAGCGGTGCCACTAGTAAGCCGGTTGTTATTTATCGGTGACACCAACGTGATGGCGCTGATATATCACCAACAGATCTCATGTATGTTAAACGAGGGCTATACAAATTTGATGCGTCAATCAGTTAAAATTGTATAGTTATACCTCCCCCCTTTCCAATAACATCCATAAATGGTATTTCGTTAGGCATGCATTATTATATGAAAAATAAAAATTACGCTCAACATTTTGTTTGTCATTCATTTATTATTTCAGTCGAGTGGAAGATCAAGGGCCATATAGCCTAGGCGCTTCCAAACCATCCCCCCCCCCCCACATCACCGGCATTTTTATGAAAAACAGTTTAAATTTACTATGCTGTAATAATGAATCGGTGCTTTATATTTAGTACAACTTGATGAACATCTCTGCAAAAAGTTCAACAACAGAAGAAAATTTGTTATCCGTTTGAACGTAAAAATGCAAAGATGTTATAAGTGATTCGATTTCTTCCAGGCGCCTCATCCGAGGAATATTACATTCACCATTTCCGTGGAGGAAAAAAAAAAAAAAAAAAATAAGGGCCCCAATATCTAACAAATGTAATTAAGTATACACATAAAGAGCAGGCAGCAAAATCAAAAACTATTTACTTAATAACCCAGAACATCATTGTTTTTGTAATAAGGAAACCGCATAATGCGTTATCTGGCGACAGCACAATCTTTATCAGCTTTACCGCAGCAATCAAAAACCGAAAAACAGCCATGTATTACAAAAGTGCCTTTTATTCAGGCGACGATCTTCGAAGCTATTAAAATGAGAGATCGCAAGACATTGTTTCAAGACACATAATGACGCTGTTTGGCGATTGCAAAATCGGAATTCCCACTCCCTCCTCCACCTCCACGTATTGTTTCTAAGAAAGGTTCTTTTCCCGCTTCAACCCCTTAAAGCCCTTTCTTTCCTGAAAACAGATCGCCTCAAGTTTGAAATTTTAATTCGAATGGGAAAATGGTGGACGCATTGTTCAAACACACTGCTAATGGAAGTAAAGATAATTAAACTTCAAAAAAACTCGCCCGATATGTGTTTTCTAAGATTTCATTAAAGGTTTGTTCGAATGAGCAGAAAAGAATATGCTTAAAACGTTCTGTGAACCGAAACTGATGCAAATAGACATTAACTTCAGAACCGCGCATTGTTCGAATGCAAAAAAAAAAAAAAAAGAAAGAAAGAAAGAAAGAAAAAGAAAAAGAAAAAGAAAATCACCATGCGTAGGTTCAATTATGGTACTTCATAACTCTAATAGTAACCGTCACGAAATATGGAATGTGTATCATCTTCACAAAAGACATCTAGAGGGATGAAAACGAATCGAAACAAAAAGAGTTCGAAACTTGGTGTGCATATAGAAGTTGTCGTTTTACGCGTGAACAAAAACATTTTATAAAGTAGCGGTAGAGAGTAAATCAGATGAACAAATACAGAATTTGTTTTGGAGTTTTTCCCAAGCCGGCAAATGGGGATAGAAATGGTCACTTTACTGCTTAAATTCAACCCAAAGCAAGTAAAGGCCAAGAAGAAACGAAAGTACAAATTCTCAAATAAGTATTCAAGTGAAGGAATAAAAATTTAGCGACAAATATTACATAAAAAATCTAAAACGGACTTGGCATACATGTATTTAGGAGGGGAAAAAATTGAATCTACAGAAAAATTCGTGCAGTAGAAAAAAAAAAAAATTATAATAATAAATAATAAAATTAAGTAGTTTTGAACAACATTCAAAAACTGAACATCGGCCGACTGCAAGAAGTACTGTATTACCATTTTCTTTCTTTTTTTTAATTTTTTATTCCAATAAACTTGGGATATTTTAAATAAGAACGCGCAATTTTTCTTCTTTAAAATGGAGGTGTCCACCTAGTAAAATTCAGTTACATTATTAAGTTAATAGGGATCTTTCTAGTGAACTGGGGAAAAAATATTTATATAAGCTTCATACATGATAGAAACTTGGTAGTTAAATGAAATGATCTTGAATACATGAACTTATTCTTTGATTCGATTTAATACATTAAAAGCACAATATCGTATTGTAGAAACGGATCTACCATTTTACAGCAACCATTTAAAATTGTACCCATGTTTAACATGTTAATGTTTTGGATTAATTTAGAGATTTTTTTATATCCCATATTTAAAAAGGACCAGAAAAAAGATTAAAATTTATGCCTAAAGAAAACTACCTATTCAACCCCTTATCACACGAATTTATCTTCTTAATTAGAAAAACACATCCTATTTTGTACATTATTTCGATTCCAGCAATATAAGGGACATTTAAGATACCGAGACGTTTCTAAATGATTTTTCGCGTTTTTAAGTACTTAATTCTGTCGCTTAGCAGCAGATTTAAAGCTAAAAATTCAGTAATACAAATACAGTATCAGCATTACTGAATTTCAGATACATTATATACGAAGGGGTTAATACCTAATCTTTCTATATCCAACTTCAGCTTCAAAGGCATCCAGATTTAGTATTGGAAAAAACATATGAAAACTATTGAAACATATCTGACAAATAGAAGTTTTCGATTACATTAGCACTTCCTGCCAAACATAATTCCAACTATGTAGAGTAGTATATTAGAAGAATTGTTACCATTTGTCAGCACGCACAACAGAAACAAGGGTTATTAATAGAGGATGTAAACAAAAACGTGCGATTGAGTGCCACCTACGCAGCATGCCAGGGAACAAAACAAGGCACGCTGCCTTGTCCTCATTTGCCACGTCCAGGATGAAGTATTGTATGTAATGCGAAATTTATTGTGTCTGCGCGTCGGACACAAACGAGAAACTACACGAAACGTCAACTGCGAACTGATCGAGAAGATAAAAAGCAAATGGAAAGGTGAGGCACGCAAGCTTTCCACTGGAAAGCAGCTTTTGTCGCTTGTCCACCGGCTCAGTCTTCGAAATCTCGAGACAAATGTATCCACTACATCCTTCAGAACTGGTTGTTCTACGTATTACCATTAGCAGGCAATATGGCTTTATGTCGATCCGTTTTTAGACGAAGTATTGCTGAAGATAATTTTAAAAAAAAGGTGTTAGAATCCAGTGCACTGCTGATAAAGAGACTTAACATAAAATACGAGCAATAATTGGATAAAAAAAGCTTGAATAATAAAAAATACATATGAAGCCAATGGATTTAAAGCCACTGTACAAAAGCAACGCACCATCTTAAAGCCAATGTATCTAAAGCCACTATACGAAAGCATTGCACCATTTTGGAGCCGCCAATGGATCTAAAGCCATTGTATATGAAATTACAACTCTTGAAACAAATGCATACAAAGTCACTATCTGAAAATAATACAACTCTTGAAATAAATGTATCATTTAGAAGAGGTAGATGGAAGTCCGATTTAGCTTTATTTGTCAGGATTACAAGAGGCAATATAGTCCATGGCGTCATTAATATGATCGCTGTCATGACTTAAGCTTGATGTTTGCACCATCTAATTAGATTACTAGTGTTCGTTATTTGATTACCAGGGGGTGGGCTGGGCATTGTTTAATAGTAACCCATTATAAGAAGGAGCAATCGCAACGTTTTTTCGCAATGGCGTAATGCTTTAATATTGGGACCGCTCTGATCTTATGGCAATACATCTCGGATTTCAATCACCATATGAGCCGTTAAATTAAGAAAATCTGCTTTAATAGAATACGATGCTATTCATACGATTTGACATTCTTTTCCATACTTATTTCGAAATCAAGAAATTGGTAGTAAATATTTAGCAGATTCAAGTCGGAATATATATATTTTTAAAGAATTTAAGAAGCAAATAGGGTGGACATTAAATTCAAGATATCACTTAAATATGAAGAAGCATTTAATAAATTTTCTTCGAGCTCTATGAAATTTATGTATAACTTTACGAGATATTAACTCCGAAATTTTATTCATTTGCGCAGACAATAAAACCTCAATTAGAATGATGATTTAAATTTATGAAAAATGCAAAACCTCTTTTCAGCTGATTTAAAATAAACATTTTTTTTGAAATAAATTCGGCCGATTAAATTCACTATTTTAACCAGTATCTAAGTATTGCTCCAATTTAAAAAATAAAAAGAACTAAAAATAAAAAGACCACCACCAAATAAAAAATTTATTCATAAAGCAATCGTTAATAATGTAATTGTTCTGATCCTTGTTAAGTTTCAATTCATTTTATTACAATTAAGAAGTTAAGATTCAGTTATAGTTCGTTGTTCCTTATAATTCCTCAAATTCAAATCTAGAATTCGACTTTTACAATCAAACTCGATTCTGATTTCAGGATATAAAAATACAAACTGGTTTTAGTAATTAGTATATCCAAAATGAGTAGGTTGCGTTCAGATAATTTTTAAGTTCAGGCTAAATTCGGAAATTGCACGTCATTGATGCGCTAAATACATAAATCCTACTTTTTTTTATGACAATATAACCCAAGACAGAATACAGAATTAATGGACATTTTTTTTACTCGAATTAAAAATAAAATGGATGACAACTCAGTTACCCGAAATAACACACTTTTTAAAAAATTAAACAAGATTTATATATACATTCCCATAATGAGGCAGACAACAGGTGTGCAGACAGAGTTCAAGATAACTAACCCGAAATAGAACGAAAAATAAGAAAAAAAATTAAAAACGCCTAAAATTAAACCTTGCGCAAGACTCACGAAAAGTGTTACGTAACTACATGTTCGAAAAAAATGTTCGAAGAAAGTGAAAGCTGCTGCTACCGCGTTTCACCAGCAAAACGCAAGTTAAAAAAAGGAGCCAACCACAACGTGTATTTATAAAGTTCCAAATTATGATTCACTTTTTCCACCCATCCATTCATAGCCTCTGGAATGTATGACGTCATCCGCACAACATCGCTCACTCATTCAGAAATTCAAGGAGGTGGCTGCTACCACTTAGAAAGGGAGGGGGGGGGAGAGCAAAAAAGAACGACCCTGCCTATCCTTAGCAGAGTGCAATTACCTCGCTTTTATCCACCCAATTTAGCTCTCGCTCAATATGCCAACGGCCCCCACATTTAAGGGCAGGGGGAAAACAATGGATGGCCTCCCTTTGCCAAGGGGTGTCTCTTTGATCTGATGCCGACAACACCGGAAACCCGAAACACAAAAGGAACATCCAAAAGTGGGATGAGACGTTTCTTCGCCATGGATGGGTAGGAGGATTTCTCAGTAGGGATAAGTGGAAACGAGGGAGCCTCAAAAAAAACTGAAAGGATTTTTTTTTAATTCTATAATTTACTGAATTCAAGACGTCATCCTTTGGAAATTGAGATACTGAAGGGTTTAAACAAGGGGAAAGTAAGAATAATGTTACGGGGATTTAAGGGAAAGTGGAGAATCAAATGGCCATTCAGAACTCACTTTAGAACTTCGAACACAAGTTAAAAGATTTTACTTTCGTTATAATCGGGTATCCAGTGTCTTATGCCGCATTACAGTTAAAATATTGGAATTTTACAATTTGTTTTATTAATAGTACTGAAGAAACGTTTTATAGCAATTAAATATTTTACCCTTATATAAAGATGAATGCTTGTAAAAAAAGACACCTACAATCTAAACAGAGAACACATATTTAACATTTTCAACGCTAGATTCTAGTTACTAGTCTTTCAGATTCTAGTTACAGGTTTCCGTGGGCTAACATTTGTCTCTTATGCCAGTTTAAATAGGTTGAACTTTCTAATACATATCTGAAGAATACCTTTCATTTATTTTTTTGTATAAAAAAATGTCAACAGCCAGAAGAATTGATATTTGTCTTTGATTATTGATATCTCGTCGGTAGAGTTGAAAGTGTTAAAATATAGTAATAACAAAGTACATAATAAAAATTGAAATTGGTAATGAACTGCACAGAATTAATCGGACAAAATTATAGACTTGTTCCCTAATAAGTTTTAATGTTATATTAAACTGAAAATTATACGCTCACATCAATACTAAAACTACAGCAAAAACAGCAGTATTTGCACAAATATTTGGAAAAAAAAACAATTGAAAAGGAAACAGGATTTATTAAATAAAAACGCTACTTAAAATGGAAGTTTTAAAGGTTTGGATTATCCATTTCAGGTTTCCAATTCTCATTACACTCGAAACCCTGCTGGACAAAACAAATATTGCGTCTTCATCTTAGTCTTTAAAAAATACTGAAAATAGAAGATGCTTATTTCAAATACAAACTCACCATTTTAATTTCACTCTTATAGTTCGCATAGAACTCCCCTACAGCCACTCGGTCGTCGGGAATTAAATTACAGCATCTGTTTAATGCAAGACTTAACATAAATTATGCCGCACGATTGCCATTGGTAGTTTAATCAACATAAGCAAAATGGCACCATGTTTTATAGTCTGATCGAAACAAAAGGTTTAAGGGTGCTCAACCATGACCCACCCCACCTTTCTTGGGCGGGGTCCGAACATGCAGGTCAACGCATGATTAAATGCCAACCCCCTCATACCAAAAATCGTCTTCAAATTTTGGCTGCTAATTCGAAAATTAATATCTGATTAATCTGATCTGATTTGCTTTTGATAAATCAGCTGTGAATGAAAAATAGAAGTCATCGAAGGTTGCAAGATCTTTCAAGATAAAACTAGAAATTATCTTTTGTCATAAACACATGAATTGTCAGACATTTTTTTATATATTAAATTTAATAAATTATTTATGAATTAAAAATGATCGCAATAAAAATTTAATTGGCACAACCAGAATATAATTTAAAAATAAAAGAACGTTTTTATATAATATAAATTTTAAAAAAAACTTGGCTAATATTATTGAAAAATATTTTTTTGCACCTTTGTTTTTTAATCGTATTTCATTTCTTGAAATCAAGTTTATTTCAACCAATAAAAAAGTTAAATTCATAGTCAGAATACATTTAAAGAATAAGAATTTTCTTCCATATCAAATTCCGATACCTGGATAATATTCTTTTTTTTAGGAAATATTTTTTTACACTTTTTGCTGTAATGTTTTAAATTTATTTTATCGTCTGAAATTAAAATTGATCACCTGTGGGGCAACATATTGGCTTGCATTCTTAGGAGGAGGGGGATAACCTAAAAAAGAACAGATTCATACTTAATATTTAATACTTAATCATACTTAAATATTCCGAAGAAATACGATTCCAACTGTTAGGGGGTGGGGGGACTGACTTTAAAACCGAAAAAACGTTATATCCAACAAATCAGCTATTACTTCACAATGTGCAATGGATCAATTCGCGAATGGTTTGCAGAATTCCTTAGGACGATATATAAAGATTTAATTTCGTTCGCGAACCTGAAAAAAATGGCTATTAAAATCCAATAAGACTCAATTTTATGTCTGACAAAAGAGGCGATTAACTGAACAAGTATGCGAAGAATTAAAACAGAACCAATACATAAAAAGGCATTTCATTGAAGACATCTATAACATTACTATTTGCCAGGCAATAAAAACGCGGAAACAAACAGTAAAACAAGGTATTACAGTGAATACCAGACACATTAGTATTGAATTGACGTCAAGAAACAATCGCTTGGTAGAGAGGGCGGATACAAGTAAGGAAAAAGAATATTTAAAAAAAATCAGCCAACAAAATAATAACCTCTTTTGCAAACAGCAAAAATATTCATCTTCAAAAGAACTAAATCAAAAAAGATCAAAGGCGTAAAAATTTTATGCCCCTCCGTTGCTAGGCGCCGGTGGTCTGCGCTGGAATGTAGACACAATAAAAACAAATAGAGAAATAGAGGGGGCTCATCTTGCAACATTGTATAATCTTTCACCGTGTGCACGTGATCACGATACGTCAAGAATACGTCAGGCGGACGAATGACGTCAGTTGCCGCGGCAACCAAGCTCCTCCCCCATTGCGAAGTAAACGAAAAGGTCACGGCGTGGTCTGCGAATAGTAGTAATAGTCTCTCGTACGTCGCTGTTTTCGACGGAGAAATCTTAGACAGCGCCGAAAGGGAGGATTTATAAATACTGCCGCCACGGCGAATTCTTTGAATTGAATTGATTTCGCAGCGCCAATTATACTGTTGAAAGTATAAATTTTAAAATGATTTAAATTAAATTCACAGATGGAAATATATAAAAAATAATTACATTTATTTCGATAAAAATTTGCAGAAATTTGAAAATATAAATTTTTAAAAAAATGAGCAATTCGACATAATACAGCTTATTTAGTGAAAAGCTTACCATTATTTTATTGAAAAGAATTTAAACATAGGTAGGGGGTTATGAAACAATCAAATAAATTTGCTAGTTTAATTTTGCAGTGCAAATTAAATGTATTCAGTTCATTTAAAAATACCATGTATTGCAAATAGTATCCGAAGCTTTCGATTTATTTTAATATATATACACTGGTATAATCTCTAATTGCGATTTTTTTTTAATTTATTCAAAATGCAATACAGAATGGACTTGGGGCAACCACATGTAGCACGCGGCTTTTCGAGTGCTTGATTTTTTTAAAAAAAATTAAGACTTAATTGATAGTTAAATTTTCTACGTTAATTCACTTTAGCAATTTCATGTCAATAAAATTTAAAATATGGTGTTAAATCATACCAATTTCATTTCCGTTTAAAATTAGCTGCGATTTTAATATTTTTAAAATTATCTTATAACACAACTTATCACTGCTTTAGTTATTATATTTATAATCCTTCGCATAATCGCTGCTATATGCTAAAGGTAAAATTTTAAAAATAAGAGGTTAAGACATGCATTACACTAAGCAATTTTTGGCTGTACATCAAATCACACAATTTCTACACCACACTAATAAACACGAAATAAGACATCACACAGCTGAAAGACCTGGAATTGTTTTTCATATTAAGATCGAGAATATGCATCAATTAATTTTGCATTACTTACAATGGAATCAATTCACCTGACGTCTATCACGTGACAAATCCCACTGCGCTTATCATCCGACTACCCTTCATTCTGACACAATGTTTTGCAATCTGCTTGATGGATTGCAAAAATAAAAGATACAGCACAGTAGAGAAGTATAAGGCTCCCTTTAACCGACTTCAAATATTAATTTTAAAAAATGGTATTAACATAATTTAATCGATTAAGAAAGTTTAAAAATTAGTTGTTGCTCCCTGCACAAGTTTATATCCTAATACCTGAAAGTACTCAATTCCAATAAATTGTTAACTTAAAAACCTCTCATCGAAGCTTTCCTTTTTATTCATTTAAAAAGGCATTATTCTCTGCCACATAACAAACACTATTGGCAATAATCACAAAGTGTTGATTTTTCACTACCATAATCTGACACATGAGTTGTATACGTCGTAGTATAGAAAAGAAAATGCACATTTTGGACGCCACTTTCTAAACCAATGCAACCAAAATTTGATACAGAATTGCAATTTGAAACCATATTTCATGGATTTCGCTTATCAGGTTTACATATATGCGAATATATTGATTATAAACGGTCAACCCCCTTGAAGGATTTGATTTCCCATTTTAAAAGGATTTATGCGTTAGATGCTCAATCTTTGAAGCAAATATTATCCATCCAGCTTTTTACATTTCGTAATTATCGTGTTCACTTGCACTCGGCCTGCCAACCAGACTTCTTGAGAATCAAAATCAAATCTTAAACAAATTCGATGAAAAGATACAAATATGATGCAGAGGTCACATGCCGACTGTCATGGATCCAGCCCAAAACGTTTGAATTACGAGTCTTCACAGACAATTCCATAAATTGTTCCTCGGATTTCTGAAGTCTTAAACGTTCCAATTATTGGACGTGTTTAACACATTTTCTTATACTTTGTATATAAGAGAAAGCAAAGAAGTATAAACCAACGTTGCAAGGGTAAAATTTCCCACGGTTTGAACAATTAATCTCCTTGGGGAAACTGAAATCGTGCGAGACGGCCGAATGAAAAGAAAAACAATATTTCATCGTCTGGAAAAACACGAAATGTTTGCTATCTGCCGATAGTCGAAGATGTTGATTCGGGCTTTCCAGTGAGAGCTTGTCGATGATCACTAACAAGTTAGGTGGACGAGGTTGCCAGTTTTTAAAATCACTAAATGAACTGTAGAACTATTTCAAAATCGAAATTACTAAGGTTCCATAAAAAAATTCCAATCAGCAACCTCAAAAAATTTTTTGCGACCCCATTCTTTTTAATTGAAAAATCGATTATCTAAAGTTAAAACAAAACAAGAAAACTAAGCACCAATTAATTTTAAAACAAATCAGGATTGCAGATTAAATTTATATCTACTAAATCCATAATCTAAAAAAAAATTGTTTTTAAAAATTCCCGCGGCCGCTGTGTTTCCACTCGACTTAACTTTGCAGTCGTGATGTCACCGATAAAGTGCATAATTTAGGAATTGCACTTATTATTTCACAAAATAACTAATCCTTTTGTGAAATTATTTCTTTAACATACACAAAAATTGGAACGATTCTACATTAATAATCCAAGCGACAAAAAATTACTACAAAAGTAATTCGATTCGAAACATTCAAACAGCAAACGAAAAATCGACGCGTTTTCAGAAATTAAAAATTCTAAAACCGTTAATTTCTAATTATATAATTCACATCTCTCTACAGCAGACAAAGAATGCTGCAACAGCATGACATGGAATAGATAAAAGTCGGATTTTAATTTTAATGACTGTTCCGCATCCAAATTGTAGACATCCTTCTAAGTTCCGTACAGCATCAAGGATCGATTGTGTTAAGAAATATAAAGTCTAAAATAGTTGAGAATACTGCAATAGCATGTTCCGCTAAGTAGTGAAAATATCGGCTACAGTAAAATTTAGTAATGAAAAAATCTTTAAAAAAGGAATAGCTAGTTTTGAGAAAAGGACTAACAACCTGATCATAGATAAGGCTAGATGTATAACAAATGTAGTTCTTTCAAGTACTGCAATGTGCAGCAATGAGGGATAACATTTTACTTGAGAACTATTTTACAGAAATGAACGAACTAATATCTCAACTAATATGAGATAAAAGTTGATAGTAGTATCTAATACTGCAATGAGAAAATTAATTTGAGAACTAAGTACTGCAATGAGTAGTAATAAGGGATAACATTTCACTTCAGAATTTACATTTTCCCGCTTGGCACCGTGTAACCTTTATTCTACCTCTGGATATAAAAAGTGTACCAAACTTGCAAATTCATTCATTGATCGTAAAGATAATTGCGTAAATGATAGGGGGAACTAAACTAAAACTTCCTCGGAAAAAAATTTGCGAAACATTCCCCTTTCAACTTAAACACGGGAAATGACAAGATTAAAACGTACATTGAAACGATTTTTAAAAATATTTCAACAAATAGTGAAGCGTCAATAGCTATATCTGATTGCAACTATTTAACTACTAACTATTTCGAAAACACACAATCCCACTTCCAGTTGTAATATTTTATTGAATACCACAAAACCGGATATATCCGGCCAGTCAATACAACTGAAGTCAAAAGCGGAGTGTTCACAAGAAAGGGAAACAGTAGCAAGAAATAATACATCACAGCGAAGTCCGCAATTATTTATCAATTTATTTCTATATTTTTTAACACGCAATATGATTGTTCACAAAAATAAAGGGAGAAACAGCTACTATTGCGGTCGATTTAACAAAAGAAATCCCAGTAATATAAAGGATAAGAAAAAAGCATGTATGCCCAACTTCAAAGCCGGTACATTTGCAAGGTGTCTTGATTTAGCGGATTAAGTTGGCCCCACTGCGGAAATTGATTTTTGTTTTGAATGAATTCTACATTTTCCATTGAATCCATTTCGTGCTTTATATTACTTTTTTATGAAAGAAAAAAAAATCTTATGAAGATTTAGAGTATAAAAAATAAAGTGTTTAAAGACTTCTAGTGCAATTTAGAATCCATAAAACGTTAAAAAATGTCAACAAAATATACAAACAAGATATACAGGGTTTAAGCTAGATACACTTGAACTATAGTTCTTTATAAAGTCTTCCAATTTCAGAACACCCGGTCAAATTCGTTTAATATTTCGATTTCAATAACTATATGAATTTAAAATGCAAAAAGTCAGTATAAATAAACCTTCCGCAATATCCCCCCCCCCCCGATTCCGGCTACAAATTAAAAAGATTGAAAATTCAAGTGCCGCATTTCTAACAGCCGCGTGTCTTTTACTCTAAATCCATGAAGTAACTAAGGCTACGTCAGACCACAATATAACGTACAGTATTTACATTTGACAGATAAGCATTCTCGCAGCAGTTTTACAAATTAAAAATGAGACCATGAACTTGACGCGAATCAAGTCATTTATCATGTTCGAATTAGACCCGATTCCCCCTTAGCCTTGCATTTTCTAACATATATTTTTTCTAATATATGTTATGTATAAGAATTTTCGATATCAAAGGTTTTGTTGGAAAATCAGGGAAATGTTTTACATAATAGTACCGACAAAAATAATTCACAATAACCACAAAACAGTTATTTTTCTGAAATCGAAATGATTCTCTTATCTTAAAATGCTGCTATTGAACAATAAAAACATCGATGAATTCAGCGATTCAATCAAATTAGCTTATAATTCAATTAAAATTCCGAAACGGATGACAAATGTAAACTGGACGCAAAGCCTACAAATCAGTTTTCCTATCAAGAATCGACCTAAAACGGGAATTTTCGTCACTGAAATTCTCCGAGCTACTCGGTCGACATAATCCGCAGATACCAAGTAAAAACATTAATACTCAATGATTTGGTCATTGAGTATTACTGTTTAGTTATCGATTATAACTATACAGTTTGATCATAATTTTAAATCACAAATGCAGTAAGAAGCAAAATGTAGTTTTATCGATATTAGATTATTAAGCATATTTCAAGCATGATATTTAATCCTAGCATTTGTACACTACCTTCTGCATTATAATTAAGATTTTAATATTCGATTTCCATATTTTTAAAAAAAAGAAGTTCATAAATTTGTAAACTTGAAAATTAAAAATTCACCAAAAAATTTATTTTTTAGCTTTTGTAGCTCTAAAATATGTCCAAAACACTTTTTCCGAAATGCAAATAGTTAATAGTTGGACCGCATTTTGTTTTCCGAAAATTTTAATACCACAATTTTGTTTTTTGCGTTCGATTACCAAATGTAATTAAACTATTTGATCAATGCAAGATCTCCACTTTAAATGTAATGCGCCGAAGCAAATTAATAACTTTACATTAATACCCATAAAAAAGTATTTCTAACTTCATTCGGTTCGTCTATTGATTAAAATTCACTAAATCGGGCGATCAACTTAAGATTCACTGAATTTAAATAACAGATTACTCCAAAATAAAATATTAGCTATAATTCAAAATCTTATTCCTTGGCAAAATAGAAAGAGCAAAAAGGTGTATTTTGCATAATTATCTGCCCAACATGGCATCCGTAAAATATGTTCTACACTGATCGAAATTCACTAAATTTGGTGATCAACTTAGATTTATTTCATCAAAATCATCACAGCTTGGTGAATTAGAACTAACAAAAAGACGTATTTTTCGAAATTGTCTGCCAAACGCGGCAACCGAAAGATATATACACCAAACCACAAACGAAAGCTAGACGTATCCAACCTCCGAACAGACATCACAGGGAATAATTCATTTTTTAATGTTTTCCATCGCAGCCCGATACCGTCAGAATCACAGAAACGAGACTCCAGGCTCATCCGAAATAAAACCAACCACCTGCACAAAAACATACCACCCCCGTGTCTGGAGTCGGGTATTGCACGTGCATGGGGAAAAAAAGTGCACTGGTACGAAAAGGTTTCTTCTATTGCCAATCGGTTAACGAATGTACAAGGCACAGAAACTCCCCAAGAAAATTGGTGGTATACATAAAAACAAATGAAAAAACGTAATGTAATCGTCTAAGTACAACAGAACAGGATACAAGAAACGGCACTTTTTTGATCAAAGTCATCTGGAGTAATTAGATACTAATAGGAAAAGTTAGAAATAAGACGTGGCCGGGGTATGGTATTTTCATTTGGCATACGACTAGAAGTTTCAGATGATTGGGCGCTGATATTAGGTGGCTATATGATGGATAATTTAGTTGAACATTCAGGTTATTGATCAGTTTTTAGTTATGACAACGTCAACATAGCCCTAGCTGCATACATTCAATTTCAATTAAAAACATTGGATTCGTTATGAATTTTTCGATAACAAGGATCAAAAAAAGGGAAGCTTGTTTATATTTAATTAAATTAGAAGGGCAATACCTCAATTTTTACATAAAGGAACCCATAAATTCTAAACTTTATAACAGTGTTCGTATTCAAATATAACCTAAGATTAATTTCATTTGTTTTTAAAAAAACTCTGGATGCAAAATTGAAAATTCGGATAAAATATTTTAATTTTTAAGGGGATTTTTCTTAATTTTCCAAAATATCAAAAGTTGCAAAACACGCAAGAGTGCCATTTCTATTATCTGAGTACGATTATTTAAATATCCATTAATATTACAAACATAAGCTATGCCGTTTATTTAAGTCTTCGGTGCGGTTCGATATCAGTTAATAAATCAAGAAGAATCGATTATATCGATAAAACAAAATTAAAACTTCATTATTCAATGTTGAAATGAAACATTTCAACTGACCGGAAAATAATAATTTAGAAAAAATCCGCAAATTTCTCAGTATTACCTTCCGATTCCCCGCCCTCCATTTGTCCATCTAAAATTTGTTTTTGTCAACATTTCATCTGCGTCAATATTTCATTACTAATTTTTTTAAACAAGAAATTTTATTATGGATATTTTTATATTAATTAACTGTATTAAATTCATACACTCATTAGCTTTCTTAGGCAGGTAATTCTTCATGCATAGCTTGAGTTATGTCGTTGTTGATCATATTCTCTATTTACAGCAATTGATGCGAGTCCAAAATAAGTTCCGAGTCCAAAACAAGAATTGCGAGCTAAGGAGAGATTTACCACTAGACAAAAATGATCGAAAGTAAATACCGCAACTATTTCCTTCATAAACTAAACTCCCTTCGAAGTTCTGAACGTTCTAAATGATTCATCTGGACTGTTTTGACTCATTTTTCGTTAAAAAACTTAATTGCAAAATAAACAAAAAGACGGTTCTTCGCTCGACTATTGTATATCAAAAGAAAGTAGCAAGGATAGTGTGTTTTATAAGTATAGTGAAGGAAATAGAGGATGAATTTAGATCTTCCGTTCCAGCTATTGGATTAAGATTTGATATATTACGGTGAGATTATGTACAAATCTGGGGATTATGTACAGTTACCAGTGATAATTCATAACCATCAATAAGTTTGCTGGTGATTATGAATGACGTGATATATATGAACTTGCTGCTGGTTAAGAATCACCACCGGAAATTGTATATAATCACCGGATTAATCACTAATATACATAGTAAAATATACATAGTCTTGGAATATATGAATATACATCTTGGAAATATACATAGAAAATTTCATCTGACAGTGCGATACTAATGGATATAGAATGATCATAAAACCAAAATTTTATCCAGCTAGGTCGTTGTGTTTTCCAGATAGACAATTTCAAACTTTTCCTCTTTTTTTTTTTGAGGGGGGAGGGAGAGACATAATGGTGCAAATCCTCTCAAGTTCCCACAAAAAACTTTTTTGTTAATGACATTTCCACTTTAGAATATTTCTCATTCAAACAGATAAAAGAAAATGGCTAGGCAAATGAATCTTTATGAAAGATGGCAAAAAAGGAACATTTCTTTAATTTTATATCTTGAGGTTTATCGCAAGACGACGTCAATATGACAAGAGGAAGGGTTAAGAAACGGTAGGTGAGAAAGAAAAGTTTAATATCAAATAAACAAACACTATCATTATTACCCCGTATGTTCCGACGTATTGTATATAGAATTATATGGATCGATGGCAAAACAAAATTTTTCTGCAAGAGTCAAATTCTTAATTAGCAATATTTTGAGTAAATAATCTTCCCAAATACGACACGGAGTTCATAAGATGTAATATAATAAACATAACCGAGAAAGAAACCACTTTAGAATCGAACTGTTCCTCGACCAAATACCATTTAAATGAACCAACAGAACATGCCATCAAATTTCAATTAAGACAATGAGAATAATATTCTCCGGACTAACCTGATTTAACTTTTGTTCTCCGGCGGCAACCTAGCCCATTGTTACCGAATTTCACTCCATCAGGTCGTAATAAAGCCGTCAGGGCTTCGAGACACTTACAGTGACGGGTAATTAAATAGTCTGGTTCCTAATGCTGCCGGACCAAAACCGGAAAAATAAGAAAAATTTCGCCTTTTGTCATCTGTCTTCCTTAGTAACGCATGGTGAGCACCAACCACTGAAGTCCCATCGAGCTCCCAAGTAGTTTTCCCGCCGCAAATGGCAAGGAATTGATTCGAATTTAAAGAACGACGATAAACTTCGTGTGCATTTCGAATCGAGTAGTCTCAACTGAAATCTCAAATTATTAAAGGGCCGTTAACAATGGCACCAATATTGGACAAAAAAAGTCAGAAGCCATTTCTTTCGATTAAAAATTTTGACACGAACATACGCTAAAGTAAAAATAAAAAAGAAGTTTTTTAAAGTTGAGATTCTTTAAATTTTGAAGTAATGCGCGACTCTTTGTGCAAAGAACACTGAAAAACTATACTGAAACTAGTACCCATTTATATTATATATTTCATGAAGTCGCTTATTTTATAATCATTTAAACTTAACAAAAATTGAGCATAAATGTCTTGGAAGAATATAAAGAACTTAAGGTCTCACGAAAGGCAAATGTTACCAATTGAAATAGAGACAATCGATATGACCCAATAAGCAAATCGAATGCTTTATAACAAAGGGAAGACGCATTTTCTGGAGATTTAATGAATTTGTCAATTGTATAAATTCAAGTTCTAGGACAGTGTTTCAAGCTTTTAACCCAAGTATCCTTCAACCTGCTTCCCATGCCCCAAATCCGTTACTAGCAATTACACATAGATACAGTAACACTAATGACTTCTATTTTAACCGGTTATGCAAAAATGATGTATATGGATAACTACACATTTAAATTTTAAATACATATAGGCAAACTTAATGGGAACCCTGAGGCTGTTTGGTAGCGCTTATAAAATTCGAATCGGAAATGCCAATTGTTATAATTGTTTATATTTTCTCTGATGTTCTAATTTATATCAACCTCTATCGTCGTATCTTTTTTACCCGCGTACCTCTAGAGAGCGTTTCAAGAACCCCCTGAGGACGCGCACATCACAGGTTGAGAAATGCCGATATATAAAATAAACAATTTTAGAAACAATTACTTCAAAGGATACGGTTCATTATATACTTCCATAAAGAAAATTACCAAACGATGCTGAAACTGAATTTTCTCAAACACACATTGCAGTTCAATTAATTCACATGTTTGAAACCTCCAAAAATGCGATTATCAGCACCTTAGCAATCCTTTCTCTGCTCGCCTGTTAAAAAATCTACCCTTGCATTCTTTCTTCTACAGTTATCGCTCAACCTTTGCAAATGGGGAAAATAAGCTACTATTTTCTGTTTACGAAGCGAAGCCGCAGAACTTTTATGGCCAAAATGTGAATGAATCTTATCGCCGAGGGGGGGGGGGAAGAACTGCGTCTCCAGCCGATCGAGATAACTCTGCACTATTCTGTTGGACAAGACTTTTTTTTTTTTTGTCAACTGCAGGAGACGGCTTTATCAACCGCACAAGCGATTGAGAAAGAACGTATTTTTAACAAAGACTTTACACCTACGGACTCTCACAGTGAAGAAATGATAACTTGGCATTGCACAGCGAGTCACTAAATTTTACCGGGACTCAATGGAAGTTCAGTCACTACTATTGGCGGACCTTTTGACTCACTTGACTTCAAGACAACTCAACTCCAATACAAAGGAAAATTATCAGATGCATTATTTAGCAAAGTTAAATAGTGCTGAAATTAGTCTATGTATTGGAAGAATACTGATGAAATATGAATAATTTTGGAACATTATCGATACAAATTTCGACATAAAATTAAGAAACTGAAACCTATTAGTAAAAAGATTAACATAATGCATAATCATAGATATAATATACGTTACTATTGGTTATAAAGTGTAAAATTACGTTCATTACGTTGATTAATATCTGTACTTCGGACCACTATCTAATAAGATGCTTACTTTTTTTACTCGTGATTGTAATAGTTACGAGAATTAGTAGGTACGAATCACAGGTGATTCACGTGTTGTGCACGCGTTAAAACAAGGAAATATAGATTAAACATAGGCGTGTTCTTACTCGCATCAAATTCAACACTGAGAACTCCAGCCGTCAAGCGAATGTGGGTAACACGTGAGTCAATGTGCTATACTGTGTCAGAGAAATCAAACTGCAACATTATGTACAATAAGATGTACACACATCATGCTATGTTCAATTACTTACATTACAATTGCAAAAATCATTACATTTCGATTTGAAATGTTTTGATAGCGCGTAGTATGTCTAAGTTATACATGATATCCACGTGCATTTGCAAGAGCTTAAAGAATTATTCATTGATTTGAACAACATCTATGATACGATACGAAATATCTGACACATTCAATCTTTCCCTAACCCCGAATGAAAATTCTTTTATAAGAAATGACATGGTACCCGCAGAAAAAATAATTTTGGAAATATCGTTTGAAATTTGAAATAGCTGTCTTATTTAATTAGGAATAATAGAAAGAATGATAGTTATTTTCTTATCCGCAATGAAAGCTTTCATTAAAATTTAATGATATAAAAAGGAGAAATGTCCAGATATATTTTTTTAACTTTAATATTCAGGTGTTAGGGTAGACAATATATTTTGTTTTTCCGACTTCAGCAAAACAAATTTCTTGGCTATCCGACTCTTAACTTTCTAGGTTCAATTCGCACTGATCAAATTTCATCGCAATCGGTTGAACGGAACGGCAGCGCATAAGGTACGAACAAACAAAAATTCGTTTTTATATATTAGATGAATTTTAAAAATCGCACAGCTAAATTCAATTTTCTCATATAGAGACGTATATAGAGACATCTATCCGATTCCGAAAAATTATCTTACTGCTAACATGGCTCATTGCTTAATATGAAAACAAGTGAATATTCCTAATTATTCATTTCCATAATTTTGTAACATCTTTAGATTCTTGGACTCTTTATAACTTCTTCGAAATATTTCTTCAAAATTATACGATTTCACTTTAAAAAATATCGAAAATGTATTTACTATTTAAAAAATATCGAAAATAAAACGTATAAATAACGCACCATTAAAGAATGGTATCCAAAATAAGGCAAGAGAACGCAAAGGGTTAAAGAAATTTAATTGGTAACAGTTGATAAAATCTTCAAATGGCGATATAAAAAAACTTGAAAAAATCTTATCCAAACTACCTGGAATACACATAAAAAGCATACAAATATGATGAAAAATTAAAATTTTCGGAATTTAGTTTAACAGACGAAAATTTAGAAAGATAAAACTTGCAATTATTTTAGATTTTTTATTATAAAAATCTCGTATCAATTTATCAGATCGCTTATTAATTGATATAATTTAGCAGAAAGAAAAAGGGGGGGAGAGAGAGATTCAATTAACTCCAGCCCAAGTAGCCGATTTATCAATAAAAGAAAACTCAAGCCAAGAAAAAATTGTCGATCGATTTTAAAGACTAAAAATAGAAGGGGAGAAAAAATCAGAACCGTTCCAATGCTAAAAATGTTAGGAGGGTAAGAAATGAATCGCTCCCTTAGAGTCGAGTTAATTTAAAAGAAACATAAGCACGGTGAAAAAACTTCAGCAAATCTTACACGGATTTTTCGTGCTCTTCGGCCATTCAAAAAGTGAAATTTTGAAAAAAAAAAAAAAAGAAATTGTTTTATTCCGTGTACCGAAGCAGTTAAAAACGGTTTTTAACCCCCTTTTGGGGAACGATTTGAATTCTTGCTCAGACTCCCTAGACGGGAGAATGAATTTAAAACCAAGCAGCTATCCTAGAAGAAATTTTGCTAAAGCATATGTAATGCAAAAATTTGGGGAGTTGGGAGGAGGGGAAGAGATTTCATAATCATGAAGATGAATAACAGCCAATCAACACGAAAGAACAACTTTACGGGAGGAGGGGTTGGACTCAAATTTTTAGCAAAAACAGCTTTGCAATAAAAATTTAAATTATTTTAAGGCATAACAAAAAGGGCAGGTAGATATAAAAAAAATCGGATACCAAAAAACACTCAATGCAGTTTTTTGAAAATAGTTTTTACTTGAATCTTGAAAATTAACTTAGTTGCTATGCATGCCTTTACAAAAAAGGTACTTCAAATACGGAAAATGATTCTTGATTCCCTGCTGGTTATAAAAATAGAGCGGGGCAAGTTCTTTCACTCCAATGATCGGTCTTGAATCTAAAAGGATCGGACATAAACGGCGCTTTAATGTAGTTTGCATTAAATCAGCAGTCTTTTATTCTAGCAAGAATCACACATGCGCAGAAAACGATAGCAAGCACTCCCATTTGTTTTTACAGAACAGCCACATGTTTCAGGATGTAAATCATTCTGGATTGACGACACTTCCCAATATTAAAACTATCTTAATGCATCCATTTCAAAACTCGTTTTAATTTACATGCCGATTTGATCATTCAGATAGCTATAAAGATCTCAGAATCTTGAGGTAAATTCCGTAAGATTCGGTATAATCCAATCTAAACAGACAAATCAATTTGACAGTCCAGCAAAAACTAGCTGTAAGTGGTATCAATAGGATGCGTAATTCTGAATGATATATTCCGAAGTAATTCAGATATTTGATAACTGAAACATATCTGCGATGTATGCAACAACTATTTTTAAACTGTTTACAAAGCGACAACTTTTCTGCAAGATCCAAAATACGTATAGCTATAGCGAACATTTGGTGATGAAGATTCGCTAGTAGATATCGATATATTTCAACTGGAATATACGAAATGCTGCAAACAGTTTATTATAAGCTAAAATTGGCTAAATACTATGACAACAAAACAGATAATTGCAGGAATTAAGTTTTGCAATTTAATTTTTCTGCCGTTTTCTTTAAATTGAAATTTTACCGCGAATCGGTTTGACCTGCATTATATAGATTACAAGATATTGGCAAGGTTTACCAATAATATAATCAATGTGACCAAAATTTTATTAACAGTTATTCGTGCCTATTAGGACAAATGAGTTAAGTGGCGAGCTCCAAATTATTGCAAGCCCCCCCCCCAGTCAAACAAAAATTGACATAGAATAATAGTTAATAAAAAAATTATCTTTCGATGAAATAAAATTTCGATAAAAATTATCTTTGAATGAGAGTCATAAAATTTTTCAAAAAAAGTTCTCTTTATATTAGTAAGTTTCCAAATAACTAAATCATTAGCTCATTTTGCAATATATATTTAAACCACAAATAAACAGGAATTAATGTTTGATGAAGCAAAAGTTTAAATGAAGATAAAGCATTACGAACAAAATTGGAAATAAAGTTAAACATAACACGACACGAGCAACTGCAACTCACCTGGAATCGTCTGTATAAGTTAGCATGTTGGTAAATGCCGGAATAATGTTAATATCAGAAGTAAAAATATTTTTTAAGAAACTGTATCTAATTATTTATTCTTCTATATGACATCACTGCTGAGTGCCAATGTTCTTATGCGCTTTGCAATTACAAAAAGACGTATATTACAGATGTATTTTAATAGAATTCGTTTAGTTTTAGTTTAGTTTTCTTGTTCTCTAACGCATATAATCATTGGATATAAAAACATCCCCCCCCCAATGGTACTTTTGAATAAGCGATTCTATGTTCCAAAAAAAAAGCCCCACAAAAAATTCAGAAAAGTAGTGAAATAAACATTCTACAATGATACAACAAGAGCAGAGATATTTAACCCTTGTTTCACTTTACTCCACAGCTACTGCCTTGGCAAGAAGGCTTATCAGTTCATTTTATTGATCATAATGCCGTTTTGTTACCACACTATTACACTTGAATAAGGACCCACATTACACCTGGAAGGGAATATAAATTTTTTTTTCAGGAACTCCGAGATCTCTTCCTCTAACTCCCCCTGCAGACACGCCGAATGCGTTTCCTAATAAAAATTCCTTTCCAAAGAGGAGGGTGGGCATATCTTTTCAACGTTTTTGCCTTGCTGACATTTATGGCCTAATGGAAGACCCCATTTTCCCCACAGGTGACGTGTAAAAAGAGGAAACTCATGATAGGAAAAAGTGAATTTTAACATTTCAAGGAATAATAAACTACATCAGATAATATTTTATGCACGGGAGTCCCACGTATTTCTTTTTTAATTCATTCCTTTTCTTTCTTCAGGTTGCAAGGAAAAAGGAATAAAGGTACCTGTCGCCTCGCAATTACGCAAATGTTGATATTTAGTATCAAATTTTACTCTATACATATTTTTCTAAGGGGAAAAAAATTGCAACTCTATACAATACAATTTAAGACCTATTCGAATTGACATTTGAGTACTTTTGAGACTGAATCCAGGAGAAATTGAAAACTAAGTACGTTATATATGATTTAGCAAGATATTTAAGATTTCAAGCATGCACAAAGATAAAAAAAAATTTAATATATATTTCTACTTCTCTTTAAATCAAAGATTAATTTAGAGTTCACATTTATTTCAACTTCATAACGTTTTTTTTAAGCACGCACTTTTTTTTTTAACTGGGAAGCCAATTGATCGAAAGATTTTTTTTTTCCTTTGTCCCGAACTTCAAAACCAGATTAATTATAATAGAAACTACATATCAGTGGTTAATGGAAGGATTAATGTTAATTTACAAAGCTAATTTTAAAAGTGAGCGAAATTATAGATACAAAATGCCAGCTTCGTGTTAACTTCCCTCCTACATTAAAAACTCGTAAAAAAGCATTAAAAATACATTTTTGAACGAGCGAAATGTATACTCTGATGCAGGGAAAAAGTTTTATTAACAAGTCAAAAATTCAATACCAGTAGAAAATTTAGTTGTATTGTTAGTAAATTCAATAAATCGGAACACTGAATATTAGTAAAAAACTTTATTAGAAGTTGAAAAAAAAAAAAGTAAGGACAAACGCAGGCTGTAAAATTCGGCCAAAATATAGCATTCATTTTCATTTCTTGAAAAGTACTCGAGAGAATAAACGATTTCTGCAACGATTGAACAAATCTGCAGTTTTATAATTCTATATAGAAATAGTAAGCACGAATATTATTAAAGAAAGAGCGACTCATGAAACAGGAGAAATGAACGTTTTCTGATACATATCGCAAACAATATTGCAATCTAAATTCAATAATTAAGTTTAAAATCGTTTAAATAATTTAGCTACACTATATAAAACTAATATTAAATATTAAAAAAATTATCGGTATTAAAATAACTACAAAACCGAGTAAGAAAAAGTAACATTTCCTCATATATAAATGGAACATAGAGAACAGAAAAATGTTTCTAAAAAGGAATGCCCACAGACGATTCATAGGAGTGAAATCCAACCCGAAAGCTCGGCTGAAGAGAAACCTCATGAGTCCGCAACTAATGCTTTGGTCATCGATTATTATTTTGATAGTTTTCGCAGAAAATTCACATAGATGGGGGGGGGGGGTATTGCTAGGACAGTACGAAAGTAAATCCAATTGCGAGATAAGAATAGAGGACACTTCTGCCCGCGTAGCTTTAAGACAGTTCTAGAACAGAGAATAAACAATTCTTGAGATTATTCTCTATTCTAAAACAAATTCTTGAGATTATTCCCTATTCTAGAACAAATTCTTGAGGCATTTCTAGAATAGAAAATAAACTAAAATTTATTTTCATATAAAAAGCATAGTTTAGAGAAGAGAAAGGACACCGATTTGGAAAAAAATACTAAAATTTTTGACTTCCACATATTATAAATATTCATCAGAAGAATGCTCTTACAATGCCTTTAAGACAATATTAGTAGCAATTGCAAATTTTTCGGATAATTGAAAGAACGTTTATTAGATTCACGCATTTTAAAGAGCTAAGAAATGTTGCAACATCCATTAATGAAATTTGAAATTTTAATCTAAATTAACTCATTCATATATTTAGATGTGAAAATTGTTGGGATAAAGCGAGCGTGGCGCTTCGTTCCGGCACCATTCCTTCTGCGAACTGCTTGATATGATGCTGTGCTGTGTGCGTCATTTTCGTTTTCTTTGTCTAATAAATGTGCTGAGATTGAAAAGTAACAACAAAAATATAAATGATTACTTTTTTAAATAATGATGCAAAGACCAAAAAGAACTCGATCGTTCAGCATTAAAAATTTATTAAAGATTTATTTCTTTTTTTTTTTCAGTTTCGATAAACTTAATTGTAAAACTCGACCGTATATCCAATTTTAAAATATGTTATTTCGTATAAATATAGGTGAAAACTGAATACAAATTACCTAAAGAAATTTTAAAAACACTTTCAAAGAATAGCTGGGCAATTGTTAAAAAATATTTAAAGGTCCTAATATGCACCCTAAAAAAATCATTCCGACAAATTCAAGTTTTGAAGTTCGGTTTTAATATAATTGTCGGTAAGAAAAAGAATTGTCCATAAGAAAATTGCTATTTCACTATATGGAGACATAACACGGAGCAATGCATAATTTTATTCAAATTAAATATAATCAATGTTAAAATTGAAGTGTAACAATTAAAAGAAGCAGTCTGCATTAAAAAAAAAAAGTTTATAATGTCCGTAAAAGCAGCCTCTTATTGTGAAACCAAGAAGGTTCCAACACGTTGGAAGGTATTGTTGAAATCGAGGTTTCCGAAAATGTGAATAAAGACTCACACCAACTGCCATTATATTAAACAGAAATATAGAAAATCATGACTTGAAACAATTTATTAATTGCCTAAAATGGCATAATATTCCTCAGCTTAATTTCCCTATTCGTATTTTGTTGGTGAATGAATTTTAAGTTTTCTTCCAACATAAGCCTGTTATCAATTTAGTAAATAATTTTTTAAAAAAAACAGAAATGATTCAATAAAGAATATTTATTATAAATGCCATCGAAGCAGCCTTCAAATATGCAAGCAATGACGACTAAATGTTGAAGAAGCATAATAAATTACAGCACTTACTCAACAAGAACAGGCTGTACATTACATCATTTACATGGGGGTGATCCCAACCCATGTTAACGCAGAGAACGACGCTATCAAGAATAAAAGTGAAAAATTATAGCTCCTTAAATCTCAGTTAAAAAAATAAATGCTTCAATAAAACTCCTGTCTCCGAATATTACACGTCAAAAGAACAAAGCCTGTAACCCTCCACATTATCAAAAAAAAAAAAATTACATAAAAAGTTTTCCGAGAATATATGTTGGTCGGAGGTTGAATCACACGACTGAAAATTCTAATAGTATCCACCCGATCACGGTAGATTAAGTTTTTAAAACTGCAATAAAATATAAAAATACACGTCTCTCAACTTAAATATGAGTTGGCCTAATGCCAGAATGGGGGGAGGGGTATCTAAATACGGTAGTGGAGTACTTTAAAAAGAGGGGAAGGCGATCTAGACATCAGCCGGAGTGATGAAAAAAATTTTTTTTTTTTTTCCTTCCCTAAAGCCTCCGTATTTATTATTTTTTTGCAAGAGGAGCGCTTAAAATGAGCGGATGATTTAAATGGACTCTTGATGAGACTATTACACGCCAAGGGGACTTACTCTTTGCCGCGTGCTGCCACTTTTATTAATTTCTTTTTCTTCGAAGAACGGATGTCGGAAGATTCGTCACTGCACAAATTTCAATGGAAGCGAAGTTTTTCTTTTCCTTTATTATGTAAGAGGTATGAAGTGAGATTTATACAAAGAAAAGGGCAGGATTCAATTTATTTCACTATGTATCTGATAACGGTTTCCTGAATCCAGCTTTTACAATTAGGATTAAGATTATTTTAAAAAGTCACTTTTTTAAAGGTAAACGACTCCACTAAAAAGTGGATTTTTGGCGAAATTATAATTTTTTTTATTTAATATTCTTAATGTTTGAAGAAATTTCCTTATAAAAAACGCTAGAATCTTGTTTCTGCGTCCATTTTCTGAGAAGCTGCACCGATTTTTATATTTGTACACGTTTTAATGTTACTTTGCGTCTTCAGCTGCTATTTTCTCAAGATGTAATCTGTTAAGAATTTTCTGATGAAAACCCTCCAATTAAATTCTAATGCAGATTTTTTGTTCAAATTTGGTATAATAATTTATCAATATGTTCTACAGTTCCTGAACTAGAGAATAAGTAATCCATTTAGAAATCTTTTGCAATTGTTTAAGTGCTTCACAATCTTAAACGAATTAAAAATTTCTTGTTATTTATCAAACACCCAATATTTAAAAAACGGAGGGAAATACAGCTTATTTTATATTTAAGGAACTAGATAAAATATTTAAGCTATCCGCAACCTTTTAAGCAAATCATTTTATAAATCTCTGAACTATTTTTTTTTTTTTTCTTTATAACTCTTGATACAAAAAACACCTTTCTCCAATTTTTGAAAAACATTTGCCACTTCACTGGCATAATGTGATTTCATAGATGTTTTCCCAATCTTTTATTTACAAATATTCAAAAATAAATCAAGTCACGAACGTTTTTCGAAAAATTCTTCCCGAACGTAGTCACCGTAAGTTTGAAAAGGACGATTTCGGAGTGACGCAGCTAAAAGGACGGGAGAGGATATACAGATGCGCCACGAAAGCAGAGCGTTTGTGCCTTTCTTATTTAGCGTTTTTAAAACCAAAAGTTAGTAAGTAACAAATGACGAAAAGAAATATTTAGAAAATATTTTTACGGCATGTAACAAACGAATTATTTTCGAATCAACAAATATACACAAAGCTAATACCATCTGCGCCTCGATGAGTAAAACCTTACTACGTCGCAAAAGTTCCGATTCTAAGTAAATTAATATATCTTAATTTTTGGATCTAATTTAAACCAAATATGATTCGTTGAAAGGGGCGAGTATAAAAAAGGTCTAGTCTTGGCGGGGATGCACTTTTTAAGCGATACATTGTTGGTGATACATTGATAGGGCCCTTGCCCCAGCAAGGGCTAATTCATGGTAATGGTGCTAGAAAAGAGCATTGTCTTCGATATTTTGAGGTGATCTTTCTTTCAAGGCAATACATTGTTGCGTTAATTGTACTTTTTTTAGGCAAATATGAAAATAAGATGCTGGGAGGCATGTAGGACCCAGAAACAATCGTGCGACGACTACCAGCCCTTCGCGTTTTTCGATTGTCACTAATATTAACATTTATGTTGGGCCTAATAATCATTTAAAAATCCACATTTCAAAGATAATTACTTTATCGTGAAGAAAACAAATTCATTTTCCAATGAGAATGCATTAGATTAAAAGTTAATCACTTAACTGTAGTGCACAGTCCAGTAACTGCTATAAATAATCGTATTTTTTAACGAATTTAAAATTGGGATATAATTCGATACAAATAATGCATAACTTATCAATTATTCTATATATTCTTAAATTGAAATGTTAATACAATTACAAAACAAAAGATATCTTATTAGATTGTCGAGAAAACAAAATTAGGGTAAGTGATTTACAACGAAATGTCAATTTTTAATGGAAATATTGAATAAATATTCATTAAGCCTTAGTTTTTAAATAGTCGTAGATCTGTTTGAATTTTGTTTCATCGGTCATTCTTTTGAAAGTTTAATTGCACAAATATATAAATGACTTAATGTTTTTAATGTTTTAGTGTTATTTCGTTACTTTAAATGCAAAAATTCCAAATTTTAGTCGTATCTTTTACAAAAATCTTTAAATCTAAGGTAATTTTTCTTCTCAGAAATGTGAATTTCACGTTGCGTTTTGTGATATATTCTTTCACCTAAACTACAAAATACGCTGTCTTTTCATTTTTATAGGGGGGGGGGGGGTAATTCCACATTATTTATCAATCGAGTCCCATTATTTAACGATTGGTTAGAAAATCAGATCATTTTTTTAGTTTAGGATTTAGGTATAAATTCAAGTTATTTACATGATTTTAAATGAATTTCAAAAAGATATATACTCAAAGTTTTTTTTTTTTTCATTCTTTTATACCTCTTTTTAGCAAAAACGTCGTTTTTCAAAACACTTATGGCTTTAAACTGATTCCCCCCTTCAAGAATGTTCTTGCAATATTTAACGCAGAAAGTCAAAAATTTTCCCCTTTTAAAAAATTTATTCAACCCATAGTCAAATTTATTCATAGTCAAATTTATTCAGACCTTTAAAAGATTTCATTACATTTTTAATTCTCTTATCTTGAATCAACCAAACGATTTTTTTTTTATTTAAATTAATCTTTAAATTTACACAACGCTGGCAAAACAAATAAATCTGAATGAAGTACGTTTTGAAAACACACGGGTCCAAAATTCAAATCAGAATTTGAAAGGGAAAGCGTTTTTACTGATGTTATACATCCAGAAAAAAAAATCTGAAAGAACATTTTTCATGCGCGTTCAAAGGTCGGAGATAGGCACTATCAGTCGAAACCACTAGAATGGGTGCCGATTTTCAAACAGTAAACGGTGAGAATTTCATGATCAGTGTGGTTGACTGATAGTGAAACATTTCTTTATCTGCTGACGAACAGGAAGTAATTGGAGACGGATCTCTATTTGCCCAAGTGCAATGAGGCATGGGCAACTTCTTTCGATTATACGCTGAGATCTCTGAATAATCAGAAAATTAAATGTCAGATAGTCATTTCAAATGTCAAACAGCTATATAGTAGGCACGAATGACGTCAATGCACTGGATTCACTATCCCAATTTTTAAGGGTTCGATTTATAAGCTCTATCGTGAGAAGAAAATAGTACGGAGATTTCTATCAAGTGAATTTTTAAAACCAAATATTTGAATACAAGCCAAATGTATTTCAATACAACTGATATATCTAAAAATAACTTCAAACGATAATCATAAGAATAATGCGCTATGAAATCAGAAATAATGTGCAACTCAATCATTTAACTAGTTAACTTTTTAACGAGTATACTCGTCATGGGAGAAGCATAGCATTTTGTGTAATGACGAGTTTATTCGTCAGCTGTAATAAGTAGTGACAATTAGCAGTTGGAATTACAATTTTAGTAAAAACTCAAACATATTTCAAGATGCGAAATATTTTGAGACCAGGTTGAAATAAAAGGAACAAATAAAAGATTATTATGCGTAATGTCATGCGTTGTTCAATACCGTTCTTTAATGACAAATTAAAAAAAATTGTTTCTTTCCGTTCTTATGCAAAAAGTTTAAATATTAAATAAAAGTAATTGACAAAAAAAGTCATTTCATTACAACAATTATATATTACACATTCTTTGTTTGACGAGCATTCTCGTCATCGTTACAGTTTTGCGCACAACATAATTACGCATTTTTCGAAGAGGTCGAAATAGTTAACTAGTCTGCTAAAACATCGCATCTTTCTTAAACCTAGAGAACAATTTAGAAAATTCTCCGAGACGATCGCCAAGATTTTTTTCTTCCTTTGGCTATATTAGCCATTGACAAGGATTATTTGTTGTCCACTAAGACATGTTACTGAACTTTGAGAATACATGGTTCTAAACTTTTGCAATTAAAAATTCGTAAAATTTTAACATTAGAAAATTATTAAAATTTAGAATAGGTATCCTAATATGTTAAAAAATATATAACATCTGATATGCAATTTTATGATTCATTTTAAAATAAACGTTTATCAAAATGGTTAGTTTTAGGGTTTAATGGTGTAAGAGAGACTTGATGTATTGCACCGAATTTACGATCGAAATACCAGTAAACATTAACAGATGTAACTAAAATTATAACTAGATAGGGGAAAAAAAAGTTTTATAAATCTCTTAGCCGCGATTATTGCAAAGCAAATTTTTCGATTAGCCTGAATTCTTACAAATTAATGTTACACATCGCATTTTAGAAACAATGCCACCGTACAGATCTGATGTATGGACCCATTGCCAGCTCATCTATTGGGAAACAAAATTAGCAAACTGCTTTAAATTTCCGCCGGAGAAGCTAATGATTAAGATGAGAAAGGAAGTGCCATCAGTATCGCACCCTTTGACAACTCCGGATCTCGGCTCGTTTTTTCTTTCATTTTTCACCACGCATGTTTCGATATAATTCGTTCTTTTAGAAGCTCTAATTATATATTACTTCGTTAAAAAGCAAAAAAGGACTGAATCTGGTATCTGAATAGCAATTTCATAAATTAAGCTACGGCGCTGAGTTAAACAGCAATGAAAAACATGAACATTGGAAGGACAAATACTAAGAGTTCTGAAGTTCACAATATGAAGGACGATTTCGGAATTTTATTTCTTAAAATGATTATGTTAAGATTTTTTCTAAAATTCAAAACTTTTTAAATGCATCTAAACATTAACTGAAATACTCCAAATTGCAAGCCATTTCTATTCCAGTATTACAGGTAAGGGTGAAATATACATTTTTTCAATGTACTAAACCAATTTAAAGTCAAAGGTATATTTAGTATAACTCAAAGAAAATCCGAAAGATTATTTCTCAAAGAGCAAAATGAGTTAAAATATTCATAACATTTGCAAAATATTCTAAATATTCTTATAACATACCGAGACCAACGAAAAATATTCCTTACGTGTTCCCAGACGAATACTGCCGTAAGCAAATATAAAACTAAATAAAATATACCTAAAATTAACAATAATACTTTCCTAAACAAGATATCGCAGTAATAGAAGTCGTATTGTCTCAAAATACACTTACCCTTTAACTTGCATGTAAAAATAGCACGACAAAAATTTGAAACGCCATGACCACAGGTTTAGAGAATCTGCATCTGCATGGCCAAATAAGCAACGTCTACAAGCAGAATAGAACAGGTCAGAACAAGGGTAGTAACAATAACTATTGCCCATTTCAATTCTGGGAAGATCCAATAGTCTGTTTAGAATGCTCGATCCATCCAATGGCACTTTCGAACGTATGGGGACACAATAGAACACTCCATTCGCCACCCCCATAAGATGACCACTGAAAGGACTCGCCGGAAATTCTTCTTGCAGGGGGCAGTGTTGGAATGTCGTGAGAGACAAACCACTTGGAGGTAAATGTGACCTTGATCATTTCACATCACTTCCTTCCCAAACAAAGCATAAGGAGCGACTTTTCAAAAATCAAAACAAAAGGCTTGAAGTGCAGGTGGGGTATCTAACAAAAGTATACTTGGAATTAGGGTAGCATGTCCTCCCACACTCAAAATACCAAGTCTTCGTCGAACAATGTTGTCGATCTTGTTAACTATGGTCCAGGTGCAAGGATTTTCATAGAACAGCCCAACTCACTACACATTTCATTATGAATAGTCCAACTTCGTAGCAATTTTGCACCACTAGAATCTTACAATCCACTGTTTAAACTTATGAAATCCCAGAATTACACATTTTAATTACTTAATCTACTAAATGTTTAAATAGTCAAAAATCTAAGTATATCGTCGGCTGATTGAGGACGGGAAAGAAAAAAAAAACGATTTAATGCAAATATTGTTATTTTGAAAATGACTTACTTGAAATCCCAAGATTGCCAGTACAAATTTCAGTTGGCCTACATCTCTCCTATGGTAATTATAAAAGTTTCATGACAAACTCGGCAATAATTTAAGAATCTATAATTCCAATTAACATTCTTTAATCCAATTTGAATATTGTCCTTGATCTGGTTAACGCTTTAAACAGCGTTCTAAAATTAAAATACAGGATCAGAATAAATTTAACATACATATGGAATAAATCAGTTCCAAAACGTTCTACATATTGTTAAGCCTAGCGGAAAAAAATATAAAGCTGCATGTTTCAGAATTCCTTATAAGTAGTCTTAAAAGAAACGGGTTTCATTTTGCATGGATAATTATACGTATTAAGGAACAGTAGGTAGTGAAACAGAGGCCCCTAAAACCTATTAATTCCCTTAATGTAATTATTTTTAACTACCACTAACTAGAATCTATTGCAAAGCAAATTGTCAGCTATAATAATTTAAAAACTGGAAGAATTGAACAGTTTCGAATTTATTGGATTACGAGTATTATAAAATAGATTTATTGAATATATCCAACAAAGTAATAATTGTTACATAAATCAAATTCTTCAAATTTTTAAGTGATTTTTATAAATCAGGTTGAACCGAATATGTGGACAATTCTAAAACTTTAAGAAATATTAATGACGCAGAAATTACCGCAAAAGATATATGGCAAAGAAAATTATACATATGTTGCAACATCCATGGATAGAAACAATTTTAAGCAATTTTAATCAATTAGTCCCAAGAATGTGATAATTTTGAGTAATTAGTAATTTGCAAAAAAAAAAAAGCTGCTTTTTCCAATGGAATTGCAAAAACTTAATTTTTTTTTAATTTGTAAAAAAATACTAAGTATTAACTCACACGAAAAATTCAATAATTCCTTCTTGTCCAACAATTTTTAACCAAAAAAAAAATAATAAATTTCAAATAATTTTTTCCCAGATATTACTAATATTTTATAAGTAATGGCATAAGCTACAATTTAGTCAATATATTATAATTTATATTCTTATGTGCAACTGCATAAAAAAGAACGCGCAACACGCTTATATAATATTTAAAGTAGTAAATCTAATAGCATCCATATAAACAATATTTTTTTAAAAAAGGTTGTGGGGTTTTTAAGGGAAAATTTTATTCCACCATCTCAAAGAATATTTTATATCAGAACTTTTAGGACTTGCCCTGATTTTTATACACGCAAAGCAAATAGTCCCAAAATACGCAGCCAGCAATACTGAGTGGTGGTGTTAAGTTCACTCTAAACAAAAACTCGAGTCGATGACGCCCGGAGTCGATTGAGCAAGAGCTCGGGAACAAGAGGATTCCGATCCCCTACTGATAATTAATCTTGTTTACCGCATACGCAAAGCATCAAATCGATCGAGCCTCCTTCCGGCAACCCCTGTGGAATCAATCCTCGCCGCTTTCCACACCTTTGGCTACAGCCGTTTGAAACTACCTCTCCCTCAAAAAAAATTCGGTGTTACGATTCCGCTTTCGACTTCGTTTTGTACTCCAACATAAGTGTCATAAAGTACATATTATAATGAAATATTTAATTACTTTATACGTAAGATTATATTATGCTTTCTACAAGATGTTCTGAATAGCGGATCTATAATGCGAACTGAACTGCCGACTCAATTCAGGTTAAGCAACTCGAAATCAAGTTATTGTAAATATCCACTGCCATTTTTTATGAGGCATGAATTCAATTCCAAAGATTGGTTTGTCTTAGTAGAGCGTTTAAATAAATATTTTCAAGGGATGATCTGAAAACACAATAGAAAATTTAGGTAATATTTTCATTTCGTCGAACGCGTATACAAAATTTAAAACTCGAGTTTTTATGTTCATAATTAAGAAAACCGAATGAGTTCAAGTGAATTTTTTTTTATCGAAAGATAATATTCAAAAGTTTACACGGTTCTATAAATGTGATGTTAAGATCACATTACAAATAACCATGTAATTCAAGGAATATTAAGTTTTTTTCTTACCCTCATTCGGGACATCTTATGAGTTGCGAGACATTTCTTTTATAAATATTATTTCATAATTTATTCTTAAATATTTATCTTAACTATTTTATTTATCATTTATAATTTGTTATATTTTTGCTGCGTTCAGTTCAATAAAAAATTGAACATAAATAATTAAAAAGAATTTCGCTATTAAGTCGGGTTTCGAATGAATAAAAAAAATAAAATTTGTATTTATTTAATAAAAAATTAATGGAATAATAATTATTCATTAAAATAATAATTCATTCATAAATAATTTCAGTTAATTATTGCTACTTACGGCTGTTGGGGAATGAGTGAGCAGCAGGTAGGTGTTAGAACTTGGAAGTCATCTAACATCATCCAAGAGGCAATGATACAGCATATCACACTTTCGTTTTTCAATGCACATCGCCAGGAAAATCGGATTAAGAAAGGTCCGCATTATCTATCTATATTCATCCAACTCCCGAAATTGGGTATTGTTGATTACAATATATTCATTTATACTTCGTTTTGCGAGAAAGCAGGGAGGGCAGGAACTTCTTGCGACACACGCACACAAGGTCATAACACGTCAGACACCCGCACGCGATGACACCGATTAATTCGCTAATTTTCGGCTCAAATTCGAACGAGCGATTCACACAAAGTGCGTAGGGGTATGTGCCTCAGCAGCAGATGGTTCCAGATTACAGCAGCTGAGATCAGTTCGCACTGAGTAAGAAAAGCTATTGCTAATTGCCAGAGAAGAGTCCAAACCACCCTTGTTGCCGAGGCCTTCCGAAGGCGGAGCGAAAACTCGCGAAGTTTTCTTTGCTTCATTAAAGATTTCATTCATGAGTTGGAGAGTCGAAACCACAAGGTTGCCCGTCTCGCGTACGCTGTTACGAATTGGTCATCGTCTAGTACGAGGTCTCGGTACCAAGAACGCAGATTACGAATTCTTTATCCAAGTCGGATGAGTCATCTTGAGATAGTAATACCTAATTTGTATCATACTTCTGGTTATTCCGCTAGTCAATCGGCAAGTTTGCGGTTTCCCGCTTGCTGATGGTGTGATGATGAAAAAGAAAAATGCACGGCCAAAAGATATCGTGATTTTTCGTTAAAAGAACATTCCAGCAAGGTGACGCATTCGCATAGTAACAGATCTAGAAATGGTGCAAGCGTATAGGAATTTATTTTTCCACGGAAAACTCAGTTCTTTTGGACGATATTATATTATATTTGACGATATATATATTTGGACAATAAACAAGACGTTTCACGTACAACTTTCAAGAACATAATTAAAACGAATTTGGGATTTTAATCTGTAAATAAAATTTAAAAACTCCTGTAACTTAACTGAACTTGTACAAAAGTTTTCTAATGTTAAAGAGAATCTGCGTTAAAATGTTCATAAAAAATTTGTATTCAAAAAAGAATGTTTACTACGATTTAATCACTTCTGCACATTTTTTGGAGGATTTACCGAAGATTACTAGAAAAATTTATTATAACATGCTTTATATTTAAAAAAAATAAAGTTGACCAAAATAAGATTTGATGAAAAAAAAAACAAATTATATAATGTGCGATACAATCGATCTCATAGTCTCTATTACAAGTTTTTTAAAAATTAATTTTATATATATTATTGATCAAAAGCACTAATACATGGCGTATGCATCAAAGATCAACAAGAAATAAAATTTTAAAATAATCAATTCATAAATTCTATTACGGCATAATACTTTCATAAACTTAGCTATTCGTTGGAAATATGAAAAATATAAACATATTTAAAAAAGCTTCATATTTAGAAAAAGTATATCATTCAGAAATTATTATAGAATGTCGCAGTAAAAAATTAAATATGACAGTCTTTTAGCCTACAAAAAAATCTTAAACAAGTGAGCTTTCAAAGTAATAAATAATTTCATCTTAATTAAACCAAAATTATCCCTAACACAACAAGTACCCGAAGGTCTGTTTTTTGTAATTAATCAAAAGGTTATATATTTGATATATTCAATTCATGTGCAATTTTTAAACAAACACTTTCATTTCCGACAGAAATGATATGCAATTTCCGTTCAAAAAACACCAAGAAGCCGACTCATCCTTTCCAATCAACGGAAAATAGTTAATTGCCCGATTGATGCATTGATTGCTGCTGAAGACAATCAGAAAAAGAGGGATCGTACACCCACTTAGCACTTCCGGCTTCAAGCCGCAACTATCTTATCGAAAGACTTGAGAAGGAAGCCATTAATAATATTCGTCATTAACAAATTTATGACTGGGATGAGCAGTCCGTTTTCAATGCTCTGAAGTAATTATACACAAAAAGATAAGATGGGCAATGGGATCTTTAATCACTGTTCCCGATGGCCGCTACCTGGGTACCGATTAAGCAACTCAAGAGTCTTCTCTTATATAATTGAAGTTGTATCAATTTCATAAACGAAACAGGAATATTTTAAATTGTTTAATCAGCCATCTAAGTAACATTTTAGTTAAAACTGTTGTATTTATTTTGTTCTTTGCAAAAATATACAGAATACAATTACATATAAGAATTCGAACAGATCGATATGGTAAATAAAACCGATAGAATTCTTGTTCCTATTTAACATAATAGAGACAATAGTTCTTTAAAAACGCATTTACAATTTCTGTTCAATTGCGCTTAAAAAAAAAAGATTCGTAATTTCACTGTTTGGCAATTTGATTTCCTGAAAAATACTTCATCCGAATTACTGTTTCGAATTCGAAATTATTGTTCGTTATCAGAAAAGAAAAATCGTTTGCCCTACATATACGACTAGAAGAAAATTTCCTCAACCGTATAATTGCAATTTCAAACTGTTCTGATACGAATAATTAAAAAGCTTTATTAAATGGTTACATTTTATTTATTCCGAAAGCTTTAAAATCTATTTTAAACTAATAATTCTTCAAAACTGTAAAGATTAATAAATTAAAATTTTTATTCCAAATTTCTATCATTTTAATTTCAAACCAGCACATAAAATCATAAGCAAAATGCATCAATTTGACTTCAATTTCCCAAGTACATTACACTTTCCAAATGATTATAGCATAATGAAATTTTAAACTTATCTTAGAGTTCTAGCCGTGCACAATTCAGGCAATAACTATTTAATAAGCATACTTTAAAATGCGAAATTAATACAAGAAAAACGAAATATATTTGAACGGAATTTAATTTTGTACTTACAATTAAGGATTCGAAACTGATATGACAATAACAGAATTTTTTTTCTCATTTCGATATTTTTTTTTTTTTTTTGGCAAAATCTGTTCGTATAAATAATTATTCACAGCAATTCTTTAACTCTCCACGTACTTTTAAATAATGTTCAAGACTTCCAACTACAATTTTAATAAAATACTTATTTAAAAAAGGATTTCAAGATACTTTTTAAAAAACGCTAGAATTAAAATCTTCCACTTAAATTTATAGCTCTAATAATTAAACATAAGAAATTTCCAAACTAAATATAAAACAAAATTTAGCGAAACATACCAACATTCGAAAAAAACAAGATTCACATTTTTTTGCCTACGAATAATCACTAACTTATATAAAATAAAAATAATACAGCATTTTAACTAAATAAAGCATTTAAAAATTAGCAAATAAATGCCACTCAAACAAAAGAAATCAAATCCACTAAAGAAACTCAAGCGAAAAGGGGTGGGAGAATAAAAAAAAGAATACTTATCATTGGTATCCGTCGCTCCAAGGCGTAGCAGTCTTAGGAATTTCTGCACTCAAAGGAATGCCTAAGAACTATGCACATAGTAACATCCACTCAGTCACACATCCAACACGCCCAGCGACATCCGGGAATTTGGTTCAGCGCAAATTTTCAAAAAGTCAACTCCTCCAATCGCGCAAAAATTCGAAAATGCCAGAGAAAATTATCAAAATGAATTAATGCAGAATGATGGCGAAGCGAAACGAAGAATTCAGTTTCGTTCAGAATTTGAATATCCATAAATACGAGTTGGAAAGGAGAGAATAAAAAACATAAAAATAAAAATCGTTGAGAGACGGAGGCACTGAAACCACACTTATCACGACCGAAAGGGCTTGCTGCTACTGACTGCCTCGGATTCAACTACTGAACGTAAAGATAGGTTTGCCATACGACGCCAACTTGACGCCAAGGGAATTTTCCGATTGTTGCCAAGTGGAATGAAGCTTCACCAATTTATAATGCAGCCTACTATTTCCGCTTGGCGCTTCAGAACAGGGAAAGGATTTCTCGGCAGTGGAGTCATATTGGCAGAAAAGGTTCATTAACATTTTACAATTGTTCTGTTTTAATTCTAATGAAAAAGGCTGCGGAAAGAGATTTTTTTTCAAATAATAATAATTTAAGATTAGAAAATCTGAATTTCGTCTATAATAATTATTATTATTTGTGGAACTTTGAATTTAAAAATCGAGAGTGGATTTTATGATTTTATTCTTTACCAGGAACTAAGAAAAAATTAAAAATTATTAATATTTGATTGCTTATAAGATATAAAATAATACTTTTAGAATCTAAATTTTTATTTAAAAATTGGATTTTAATTAGATTCTATATTTTTCTGTCACTTTTAGTGCCACTGAAATTGCGACTAAAAATATCGTTTTTCTTTGCAAAAAAATTCACGAATTCAAAACATTGAATAATAAATTGCTAATTATATTCAAAAATAAAATCTTACTACGTTTTTATTATTAAGCATTAAGTTTTTAATATAGATGATGTAATAATGACCTTAAAGGTAATTCTCACTTATAAGCAGCATTAACTTTATTCTACAATCTTTAAGATGATAAGTAATGAAAAAATTAAACTATAAAGAAAAATACCAAAAATTACTTACCTTTATTTTAAATAATTTCCAACGAATTTATCTCTCCCAAATAAAATATAAAAACTACCATACCTGAAATTTAAAACAAATCCAATACAATTCTGATGTCAGGGTGCACACAAATTGTTAAAAAAATCCATATTTTATATGCCATCTCTTTCCAAGGCTGAATCTGAAAGAAATAAAGAAAAACTATAAATACATATTAAAAAATAAAATAACTTTAAGCATGAATAAATGAAAATGTTGTTAAAAATAATAATCAAGGCTTCGAAATCGAGGAATTTGAAATATTTGTTATTCGATTCAGGCGACTGCATCTGGTTTTTACAGTCATTTACCACACAAAAAGCGATACACCGCCATTTCCAGCAGCCCTTTACTCTTCTTGCACTGTCTCAGCGATTTCATCAGACAGCCACTACGAGGCGCTGTTGTCGCGCAAAGGGGTCGTCGACTCTCGGCATTCCAACCGTCGGTTTTATCCTCTCGACTTTTTCTTTTATTATTATTTATTATTAGCTTATTTTTCCATCTTTTTTTATTTTATTTTTTATCTTACTCTTTGTTTTATTTTTCAGTGACGGCGTAGCTCGAACGTCACATGCCAAAAAGGCGTTTCCGTTCTTGTCGGAACGGCGGAGTTAGGGTGACAGAATTCTGGTAACTTTTTTTTTCCCCTCCGTATGCAAGACTTACGTTGAGAGTCTGATTTTAACAATGGAAGAGAACTGATTGATTGAATTAACAATGAATAAAGATATGATGATGTACGTATGGAGCTGCGCTGAAAGACTAGATATGCTCGTTTCATTTTTTTTTTTAATTTATGTGCGTAGGTTTAAAACGTTACAGGCCAAAGTTGGAGTATCACAACCTGTAGTAATAATACCATTCATAGAAAATTTGCGATTCAAATGTTTTTTGCAAGACTTTTTTTCTTTTTATTGTTTATTCTTTTTTTTATTCCATTGAGAAACGAATGAATTTTCAGTGCGTTTTTTTTTTTTTTTTTTTCTTTTTTATGTAAAAGCAAATGGCTGATTTAAAATGCTGGAATACATAAATAAAATACAAATCATATAGTCAAATCAGGTGATACATTTTTATATGAAAAATACGAAGATAAAAAAAACTTTTATCAGATTATTTATAAAGAATTTAGACAAAATATTTTATTTCAATCGCCTCTAACTACAAGATATAGGCGAATTTGTCAAATAAAAGTCGATTAAGAAAATAGCTTTATTACAAACCGTACTGGAACAGGAATTATACTAACTTGTAAACATCCCTTAGGGGAAAATTACAAGTTCTATCTAGCATTTATTATTTATTTACAATACAAATTATGGTGATCAATTTTTTAAATTCCATTCCATATGGGAAAGATAAATCTGATTATTTATAAAGAAATTTCGACAAAAAATATTTTGTTGCAATCGAACTATACTAACTTGTAAAAATCCCTTAAGAGAAAATTACAAATTTAGTTTAGCATTTGTTCCTAACTTAATATAAATCAAAATAAAAACTATGGTGATCCTTTTTAAAAAATTCGATCCATATGGAAAAGGTAAATCTTATTATTTATAAAGAAATTTAAACAAAGTATTTTGTTTCAAAAGCCTCCAATTAAAAGAATATAGATGAATCTGGCAAATAAGAATCTATTAAGAAAATAGCTTTATTACAACCCATTCAGAAACAGGAACTACACTAATTTGTAAAATTCCCTTAGGGGAAAATTACAAATTTTGTTTTGCATTTGTTGCGAACTTAATATAAATCAAAATAAAAACTATGGTGATCATTTTTTAAAAATTCGATCCATATGGAAAAGATAAATCTTATTATTTAGAAAGAAATTATTTATTTTTTTATGCTGTTTTCACTTCGAACATCAATATTGGTAGGGAATGATAAAATCATAATCTAATAATTCTTTAAAAAAAATTTTATTACACTTAACCAGTTAACTGTTTTTGACGAATATTCTCGTCTTGGAATAAGTACAACGTTTTGCGTTATGACGAGTTTATTCATTGGCAATTATTATATTTATATAATAACTGTTTAATTATTATATTTATAATTAATTAATTATTTATTATATTTATATAATGTATATATATCTTTATGACAATTTAGATACGAATTTTTCGAAGAGGTCCATACAGTTAACTGGTTAATGGACAAGAGCGAAACTAAACTGCAAGTATCTAGGAGGGAGGAGCGATTTTCGTCTTGTTCTTTCTTGTGTTTCAAAATTTAAACTACCTAATATCCATTTGGTTCTACCCTAAACTATCGTTGAGATTAATATTTTCACAATTTCGATTTTATTAACGAAGGCAAAAAGGCTTGTGCATAGTACTTGGAACGAAAATTTAATTTCGTATCCTTCCATCTCAGGGGGTGTCTTTAATGTTTGTAGAGTAATAATTTTTTCAAGAGTTTAAGAGAGTGCTGTAAAAGCAAATTATTGTTGAGTTGACTCACATTTTAAATATAAAAGTTTGAAAGTCAAAATCAATATTTACCCAAAAACGATTTATATGTGACGCGCCAATATAACAACTATTTTTAAGGGTAGTTTCTAATATACTGTCTCATTTGTGTTTAAAAGAGGAAGGATATTCATAGAGAGGGAATCTTTTTTCTCAGAAAATTAATTAGAAAATCCCAATGATAATTTCCTGTTTCTAAATAGAAAGTTCAATTTATATCTCTCGCTTTCGAAGATAATAAATTTTTTAAAAAACTAAAGCCTCTCTAATAAAAATTCAAAGCAAATAAAATCTTTTCTTTACTGTAATAATGCATTTTTAATGAACACTCTCATATAAACATAAAATATAACTTGCACAAGCGACGAATTTTGGTATTGTGTGAATTCAGGCAGAGCACATTTTGAGACCCCTCTTTCAATAACTGGTCGGTTTAGTTTCACATTTCAGAAAATTTTTAATTTAATAAGGATTTAAATAAATTTTCAAAATAATAACCATATAATAAGTTTTCAAAAATAATATATCTAAATTTCTTTCTTTTTTTATTTTCCTTGATGCGCATAACATAGACAAAAATAATTAAAACAATAAAATTATTGAAAAATTAATCATAATTATTAGTTATCAATTTCTTTGCATGCAAATAAAAATATTTATAATTACGATAGAATATAAAGAAATAATAAGCTCCAATAAGAATAGAATATGTATAACAATCCAATAACAATAGATTATAAGAAATTATAAGTAAGTGTAACATTAAAAATTACTATCTTTAGTGACCCATTGAATATAGCATAACCAGCTAAATGTCTAATTAATATGATAAATAAGTAATTATATGATTATTTAATACCCATTTAAATAATTCAGTGTAACACAGATTTGTAACACTAAAATTCCTAAAATTTACATTTTTTTTTTGTATAAATTTATATATTTGGCAACTAGGCTGATGACATTTTTTTAATCGACATGTTTACGACACTCATCTATTTAGCATCCCTAGCTAAATCCAGTAGTTGCATGTGCATTTTCATGGGAAGTATTTATCTTTCTGATAAGAATTCTCAAAAATGAAAAAATGAAGACTTTTTTCTTTATCAATTCATTGTTGTTTCAAAAGCATTTGTTCCCCCCGAATTCTCATCACAGAGTTTCTGAAGAATTGGAGGGATGCAAATTCTTCCGAGTTACTTTGTATCGTGTTTTAGAGAGAGCGCGAAATTCGGGAGCAATGCACCTAACCCAGACATATAAAAATAGTTTCGGAAGACGTGGTTTTTCCACCCTCCCCTTCAACCGGAACGTACGATTTTCCAGCCAAAACTAATGAGAGCCCTAACGCCTGTCTCAAGATTAATCCGTGCCTTCTGTCTGACACTACCGTTGCCACACACATCAAATATCTTTATGTAAAACCTTAAAAATATTTTTACGCAAAGCCAGGAAAATTCAAGAAGAGAGTAACTGAGAATGCGTATATTAGAATGCAATAATTTTACATTTCTAAATTTGTAATTTTGTTGATCAAAGTTAATCAAGGAAAAAAAAATTCATTCTACAACAAAATGAAAGCAAATTTTATTAAACTTTGCAAAATTAATTTTTTTCTGGTTTTTGGTAGTTTCTGAAGGAAATTTCCTGAGGAATGTGAAAATGAAGCCTTATGTTCGCGCTCTTCCCATAGCACGTTTGTCTAGACAGTACAACAGAACATTCAATTATCCGAACTACAGTTATCTAGATTACCAATTAACCAAAAGATTTTAAGAAAATAAAAATAAAATAAATAAAAAAAACTCGAAAACAAAATCTTCCCGAGTAAAAACGAGAATTTTTGTAGCCATTTATGATATCCAGCAACATATATATATATATATATATATATATATATATATATATATATATATATTTCAAATACTGATATTTGAAGCAATAATTTGCTTTTCTTCAAATGACTTTTGTACAAAAACTTGATATATCGTACAATTTTTATAATTATAATTTAATTATTTTTTAACATTTATAGAAATTTAAAAATGTTTGCCCCAACTTGATTTTTTTCAAACACTCAATAAAAAAAATGGTATATATCGGTATATATAATTATTGATATACTAATTAGAGATTGAAGCAAAAGTTTAGGAATAACTCAAAATTCTTGCAAATTACAAGGATTTAAGGGTTTCATAGATTTTTGTACAATTTTAATCTTTTTTCAAAGCTTCAAAAGTGCATAATTGTACAATGCATTATCATTACATTTATATTTTGATTCATTCTTTAGACATCACAGAATTTAAATGTACGCCGAAAAATTCAGTTTAACTATCTGAATATAGATACATCTGTATACTATAAAATAAATACATACCAAATTTCAAATTGATGTTTTCAAAAACCAATTGAGTAATCCTGTTTCAAAAAAGAAAATTTTGTTAAGGAAAATGAGTTTAAGTTCTTAATTTTCAATATAAAAATTTAAAAAAAAAAAAAAAAAGAGTGTGTGTGTGTGTTTTTTAACTTTCTAAATTTGAAGCTTATTCCTAAAATTTTGGAGCTTAATTCCTTTTTAAAGTTGTAAATTTTATTATTTTTTACTGTTGTTCTTTTAATCTAATGAATATTTATTGTGATCAGCTATGCAGTTGGAAATGGAAGTTTCCAATATTTCTACCGTCATTTGTCTTCAAAATGCTTGTTTAATAACCTAAAGATGCTTTTATCAAATAATATTTGCCATAAATACGATTAAAATGTTTTCCATACGTTTATAATTAGAAATGACTGCATGATTTCAAACTAATACATTTTAAGTGATTCACAGTTTTCTAAATTTAAAACAATGCCATGAAAAACGAAAAACAAAAAATTATACTGAAAATATTCGAATATAATATCTAGTATATGGTAAAAGAAGTGAAATAAGAAATGACAATAATTTTTAAACAATCTAAATTTTTTTTATAATTTAAATGCTTATTTATAGTATTATTTACAGTTCTATTTCAGCTGTAAAGTTCCATTAAAATACCTTTAATTTCATTTTAAATTATGGTAGATATGAAATAAAAACGGTTTCGAAAAAATAAAAGAATGGTTTTGAAATATAACATTCACAGACACTAAAAAAATGTAATTTTAGGTTAAAAATGGGTTTTTAACATTGGCAGAAACCTTAATTAAAAGATTATTAAGAATTTTTTTTTTTTCACCAAGAAATATCCTGTGTTTTGTCAACTATCCAAATCAGATACGGCCCCGAGAAATCCAAATAATTATTAGTTTTACTACTATCTATTTTTGTTTCTTGAGTTGCATCAGACAGTATTTCCTTTCGAAAAATAGCAGAAACACAATTATCGTTTTATAAGAAGATATTTTTTGAAGAGTTTGAAAATGAAATTATCTGTTTTATGCTGATAATTTTTGAGGAATTCGACAATGGGTGGTATTTCGAGACTAGTCTCCAATCTTCAGCTCAGTTATTGATGCTTTATGTTATGTGTTGATTCTTCCATTACGAAATAAATTTTCACAACTGTATTCATCAACTGCAATTTCGAAAGAAGTAGCTGATTTCTGCATTTTTCGACTATCAATTTTTGAAAAAATTTTTAAAGGATTATAATGAAAGCTAACAACATATTCTTTCTCAAGATTTTAGTAGAATGCATGAAAAATAAATACCATGTGTTTAATATAATATGCAAAAAAAAAAAAAAAATGCAAATGGTCAAAGGTGAATAACTAGACGACACCTTATTAAAAATAAAGCTTTAAAAGAATCAATAAATCATGTATTAAAAATAATTAGAAATAACACATGATTCCCCAAACTTCAATCACTGGTTCGATAATGTCAATATGCATTTCATATAAAATCTCATGAACACTATATATACGATCAGTGGACGCTTGTTCCCCATACACCCATTTTAGACAGAAATTTAATTGTACATTCGTTATGGGAAAAAATAGTGACAGAGTTCCTACGTTCAAATCACAGTACCGATTTCGTGAATTTTTATTTCACATGTAAGCTTATAACATTTTCATGAGCTTACATGTGGAATACGTCATCAATGGCCGTCTGTCCACCTCCGTTCTGAATGTTCTCTGACTTCCTTTTCAATCTTGATCGAACTCCAGTTTTAATAACTGGACCGATTTTGCCAATTGTATTCATCACGTTCCATGCAGAATTAACCAATTAGAATCATTTACTGTGTAAGTACTTCCACCAAAGTTGGTTGGCATTACTAAGTTAATGCTATAAATATCGAGATGAAACAATTAATTGGAAAAGGCGGCTATATAGTATTACTTATTACCAGTTTAAATAATTTAGAATATAATACGATATTTGAGAGCCGGAAGTAAGAAATTTTTGATTATGTAACAATAAAAGTAATGATATAAAAAACAGAAGTTTGTAGTTCACGGCTTTTGATAGTTATTCACGATCCGCTGAAAGAAAATCCTCCGCAGGACATGGTAAGTGTTTTATTTACAAGTGATGAATAATTTTCAATCCTTTTGCATGAATAGAAAATTCAAAGAATTGTTTAGTAAAACTGTTTTCGAATTAAAGATAAAAATTTACATTGGTTCATAAAACATTCCAAAATATTTTGAAATGAAAATATAAAACATAATTAATTGCCACTTCTCAAAAATAATGCTGATTCCGATTTTACTTGAATAGAAATTTAATCTCACATCGACCCCTAATTATCAACTAAGAGACTCTCATGGAAAAAAAAAATGTTCATTAAAAATCATCAGAGTTCATCCGCCGAGAAAAATTATGAAAATTCCTGAATCCGGATAATCCTCTTGCGAAAATTTTCGCAACAACTTCATGTCGCAAACGGAGCAATGAAACTTCCTAATACCTCATCCACTCATCATCGAATAAGCACGAGAAGAAGAAGAAAAAAAAAAAGAGGTGAAAAAAAAAGAACCAGAAAATTTATTATAAACAAAAGTCATAAAACGGCGTTTCGGCTTCTGCTAAAAGGGCGCGTGCAGCGAAAACTTCCGCATTTCCAAAAAAGAAGAACAAAAAAAATTGCACCTCGCCAAAAGAGAAAACTAAAAACCTCACCAGCAGCTAGCTATTAGGAAGTTTCTCGGCTTCCGTAAAAATATAAATATGAAAAATTACATAAAAATAATAATAATAACTAACTGTAACCGTTGTCTAAAATGACGCAATGGGTGCGAGCAAGTGTCTTTTTCGCTGTAATGACTCATGCATAGGGAGTAAGTAAGCAAGTGGGCGAAGTATGTATGCAGCAGCAGCAAAGGGGTGCAAGGATAAAGTTTTCGTTTAGAAAGGAATCCGGCCTTGAAGGTAGGTTGTTTCGGGTTGGCGACGTTTTTGGCGTTATTTTCATCCTCGATGCTTGAAGAAAATCGTGAACGTGGGCAATGGGATAATAAGTAAAAAGAGTAAAATTGGAACAGTTGCAGGAAGTGGTGGGATGAACCTAAATTCGGTTTCGTACCCCCACATTCGCGGCGACTGAACGTTTTGCCGAAATGTCAGTTTCGGAATTTCGTAAACATGACATCATCGATATGCGGGAGGGGGAAATTAATGGAATTTATCTTTTTCTTAAAGTGCCTCATTTGATCAATAATTGTATTTTAGTTTTAACATGCAGAAAACGGTGAAAGATTTATAGAAGCATCTATATACAGGCTATCCCAAAAGTGATGCACACTTTGAATGAATACAACTTGAAGAATTAATAGTACATAATTCAGTTTCAAACAGCAAATTAATTATATAAACGTAGAATTTTTTTGAATTACAAGATATGTTCAAAATTAAATGCTGTTTTATTTATTTATTTATTTTTCCTAATTGCTGTTAATAACATTAACGAATAGCACTAAAAGTTTTTAAATATGTTGCAAAATTAATTTTCATTCAGAAAATTTTTATATTTATTAAAAATTTGCTTACATGACATTTTTTTAGCAGAATAATGGAACGAAACAGATGTGCATAATATATTTATATGTTTTTGGAATTTTTTTAATTAATTCATTAATTTTACCTATGAATCTATGCATAAAGGCATGCTTGTAATACATATGTGAAGTATTTCGTGTTGTAAATCTCCCATAAGAACCAATGAAAATACATTATATCTAGACATCCAAACGAAATAAGACGTTAAACCAGTGGAAATGCCGTTTTTTGACACAACATATCAAATTTTAAGCTACATAGTACGTTGAAGAAAAAGTTAAAATCGTAACCAATTAAGTACAAAACTTGATACAGAATTTAATAATAAATCTATAACTTAATATATATATAAATACTTGCGCTTTTGAGATATCATATTCACATGGACATGGGCTGAGAAGCAGACACTTTTCCCATTAACAAATTTCATCCAAATCCAAAAGATTTGCGAATTTTGTATAAACACCACATACCAAATTTCATGCCTTTTTGAGTTTTCGTGTCCACAGACAGGAATAATTTTAAAATTAGTTTTACAATTTTAGTTTACTTATATTAACGTTCAGGCAAATGCATTAGGACTATTTTGGAACGAACCTCGTAATTTGGAATCACAGTCAGATGACGAGGACGACACCTGGGCTGGCACTCTTTCTCCCCCACACTAAACTTCCGCACTGCAACAGCGGGTGGATTAGCCCCGCAGGGTGTAACATGCCCCAAACTCGCTTACACGATGCTTCTTCAGTGGATTCGGACTTCTAATCTGAAGAACATAGCCCACGAAGCCGAGACTTTATCACCCCGAATTGAGATTTACCCAGCCATATTGGCTTAATGTGCTTTTCAGACTCGGAGAGATCTGAAATGAGGAGATTCATCAAAATCAGGAGGTTTCAAAAATTGTATTTGTCAAGATATTTTCATAAATGTCAATTAATTTTTAATTAAAAAAAATATTTTTCACATTTTAGCAATGAAATTTAAATAATTTTCATTGTTTCATAAAATATTTAATCGCCTAAAGATAATTTATTCTCAGCGAATTCAGCTTGAGGAATCAGAAAATGATATTTCGATATTCTGAGATATAAATCCTGACGAATTACTCAGACAATTGCGTTTTTAATGGTATTGCAATAAAATAACATGGCTTTGTAGTCTATCACAAATTTATGCTTAAAATTATTATTATTATTATTATTGAATAAACATCACGTTAAGCAGAAAAGTTTTTTTTAAAAAAATGCAGCCAATATCCCCAGCGAACCAAGTAGTCCCCAAAGGCGGTTAGGAATGCATAAAGGGGGAAAAAGCTTTATATTGTGAGACTCTATACCAAGTTGAGCGCGCGAGACAATAAACAAATAAATGAGGCGAACTCTTATTTCCAAGCAAGAATTCTTCGAAGAATTAATTCCAACCATTCCATGCTCACTACGCGAATATTCTCACCGCAAGATGCATCAAAACGCCTTGAAGGCACCCACGTGACTTAGAAGTGGAGTGCGGCGTGGAAGGGGAAGAGTTAAAAAGCTACTTTTTTGTCAGAGAATGCGGACGAATACTCTCTTCCATAAATTCACCTTCCCATCTTCCCGCCGAATCGCATTCCTTCAGAACATCCTCCCCGCTCGTACCGAACGATTCCTTGAGAACTTCCGCCGCCCCCTCTCCACCCCTTTATAATATCGTGATTCCACCTTACCCCTGGGAGACGGCTTGAATAATAAAAAAACGTGTTCCGACTTTTAATGAATTTTTTTTTCTCCCCTAATTCTAGTAAAAGTTGCAAGCGAGGAAGAAGAGGGGGGGGGGGAGTAATCCTACTTAAAAAAAATAAGGGGAAAAAAAAGAAACAGTCGGAATGCAGTGACGAATAGAGAGCTCACAGAATTTGAACTACTTCCAATACAATTAGCATTAATTAATCCGAATTCGATATTAAATAATTAAAAAAGAGAAACAGTGATTAATAAAATCCTGTAACAAAAATATATTCCTTTTATTTATTTATTTATTATTTTCGCTTAACTCCATTCAAATCTCCTATTCTTTTAAAATAAACTTTTTCTCTCATTTCTTGCAATATTTTTTAAATCTCTATCTCCTCCTATTTTTTTGTTTTGTTATTATTATGATATTCAGTAGACAATCCCTCTACAGTAATAACGAAAGCATCGCACTCCATCCCAACGTCAGTGGCATAGCGTAAGTGGGCAAGGAATTTAAATGCTAGTCATTATTAGAGGACACCTCAAAAACATAAATTTAGTGCACTTATAGCATTTTTTTGCATGAAATTATAGTGAAGATGGAAGTGGGTCCGCAGTTTTTCATTCTGTTCTGAAGCAGACAATTATCCTCAGTGGTAAAGCAAAAATAAATAGAAAGAAAAAGAGGGAAGCAATAATAATGCAGTAATGAATAGAGTATGCTTGGTTTGGTTATATTAACGTCCCGTTTGAAGCAACACTTGGGCTATTTTGGGACGGACCTCGTCATTTTGAACCGCGGTCAGATGACGAGGAGACACCTGAGCTAGCACCCCCCTCTCGACACCACACCACACCAGCGGGAGGACGTTTGGCATGACGGATTTAACGTGCAACAGACCCCCTTACACGACGATTCTTCGGTGGAATCGGGTCTCGAACCTGAAACCCTCCGGTTCCGAAGCCGAGATCTTACCACCAGGCCACCGCGGCCTCGAACAGAGTATGCATGAACGCAACTATTAATACACCCGTACAAATAAATATATATATACCTGGACTTTAAAAATTGACATAAAGACTAATGTTTAGTTTTCGCGTCGCCCCTCAAACCAGGTGTCCTCTCCCTTTCCACTATTACAATGCCACTGTTTATCTTGTTACTCCACTATCAGAAGAAAATTATTGCCTATGGAATAATTAGAAGCCTAACAGATTAGCTTTGTGAAATCCTAATGCAAGAAGAAAATAACTTTTCCAGTATTAAAAACAAATTTTAAAAATTACATTTGAGGAAAATTTGGCCGTCGTGCCAAAGTTCGAAAATAAATACGGAATGAAACGGAATTTTATCACAACTATAAGAAAATTACGTTTAAAAAATTGTTATTTCGTGAATCTTTATTATTTCCTTTTAATTATTTTCTTTTTTCATTGTTTTAGCATAAATTAATCAAGAATGACCCTTATGTCACAAAAATAATCACAAGTTGACAACTCCGACCCATCCTGAGGCACATACATAACATCTATTTTTAAATCTAAATCTAAATGCCGCCGCGATAGCAGTGGCGGAAACTGAGGTTGAGTCCTATCATCGACCACGATAGAACCCATCCCGTGGAAACACGTCCCTTCATTGATAGGAAATAGCCGACCCCACCATTTCTCTACCCATCTATATGTCGAGGACCAACCACCTTTCTGGAAGCTTCTCATTCTCATATCTGAAATGGTGGAAAATGTCTCAAAAGTAAACAAAACCAAACACTACATATTTTTGCTTTAAAAAATTAACAATTAGTTTAATTTAATTTATTTATTAACACCACAGCAAAGTAATGACTTGTCTGAGATGGCCCTGGCAAGAAGAGCTGAACGATACCTCAGGCGGCACCTATCGCCGTATCAAGACTTCTGTGCTGGCGGAAGAGTTTTTCAAGCTACAACCATGATATATCTTAGGAGAAATCGAGTTTCTAACCCGACCAAGGCTGAAATCTAATAATCGAGCTAAAGCAGTTCTAGCCTGATATTTGAACCACCTATCTAATTAGATGACTTCTTCTTTGCTATCTCTTCATGATAGTAGAGAAGGGTTAATTTGATTAGAAAGATGATTATGTACAGTTAGAGAATAGGCGTGACCCACGGGTGATGCTCATAGCAGTGAACATGTTAAATAATCTGAAACAAGAAAGTGTTGGATATTCCCATTTTTCTCCGCTACCTTACTTGGTCTTAAAAGACCAAGTACATCATATGTACCAGTTGGTACATAAATGTAAAAAAAAAAAAAAAAATCTGTAGCTGCAACATTTTTAACACTTCATGAAAAAACTTAAGCATCTGAATGACTAAACCTTTCTGTTTTGGCAATGCCAATAAATTTCCTTTTCCCCATGCTCTATATTGTCCTTCTTCCTATACGTCTCAATAAATTTTACAAATTTAAACAAAATGAAACTTCAAGACTCTTCTCAAAGTTTATTATTAGTTTGTTTAAGGATTCAGATAATAAATTTCATACACCTAAAACGATGAGAAGCTATCAAATCCTGTTCAGATCCTTACGATCCACAGATGATAACCCCCCAGAGACTCCGTAAATGCTCGCAGTTCTGTTAATTAATATTCGTCAGCTCTGACGTGCCACGGCAAGGAACTTGAGGAAATTCCCTGATTACTTGAGGCGTTTGACCAAAGCCCCATCTTCCACTGAAATAAATTGGCTGTTAATTATGCACAACTTATCGCTTATTGGAAGAATGTCACATCATCGTCTTCAACGCGCACTCTGAAGTTATGAAGTTTATTGAAATTGAATAAATACAATTATCTGTAGGTTTGGTATCGAATAATTTGTGATTGCGCTGGTTAAAGGATAGAATAATGATAGTTTATACTAACAGAACCACTCAGCATTTGTTTTGAAAATATTTAGCCGTCATTAGAGGATACAGAATTTAAAATGGTCGGCGTTACTGATATATATATAAGGAATAATATAGAAATAAGAGAAATTAAAGAAAAAATATATGAAAAATAAAAACATGGAAATCGGAAGTAAAGAGGTGTTAATATAGATAGACAAGAGAGAAGTCATTTATAGACTCATTTACAGGTGAGAAAAATAGAGAAGTCATTTACAGATGCATAGTGCCTAAAAAAAACTTTCCTTGAAAAATAGATTTCGACACTTTCTTGGTCCATATTTAATTTCAAAACATTCGCAGGGAGGGGGGAAAAAATACAGCGAAACGAATGAAGAAAGGTAGAGGAACGGGGGGGGGGAATAGAGTAAAGAAAAGGTAACGGTACATCTTGTCGGTCTCATCCGACACGCATGCGCACCAAAAAGCCGCGAAGAAACAGGGCTCGACTATTATCAGCGTTTTTCCTTATCAGGAGATGCTTATACGTTCAGGCATTTAGGGAACAAGACCAAAAAACCGAAGTTTTTATTTTTTATTTTTTCCCTTCCCTTTTCTTTCCTTCTATCCCTTTTCCTCCCTCGCTCCTGCATCCATTTGGGAAATGGGCTTTTGGTGAATCTTAGCACGTCCCTCGAGGGGAGGGGGGAGGTGATCGACAAAAGGGGATGGGGGTGCTCTTTCAATCACGAGCTGAGGTCTCTCAACAAATTCCATCCATAGTAGAATTCTCCGAAAAGATGGCGCGGACAGGCTTTGATCAGCATGAGCAGCATCTTCTGGACATAGGATCAAATATGTTCCAAAAATTTGGAAAGTGGGAAATACATCATGGAAGACGAAATTTCATTTGGTGTTTTAGATGCGGGATAAGAAGAAACCATGATCCAAAAAAAAAAGCTTTTATGCAAAAATAAGTATACCAGGAAATACTTTTAGTGATTCCATCCTTGCATACGAACCAAAAATTTTATAATCGTTTAAAACTTTTGATAACGAGCTTTTTGACGAAATTTTCACGATATCCCTTAACCCTATGAGCCCACACTTGACCCAAATCGCCCGGTTCAATAAAGTCCCGAATCGGGCATTTTCGGAGCGCATAGCTGAATTCTAGGGGTGAAAGGTAATTCGTGACCAGCCGCTTATATGGTAGAGGCGATTCCATTCTATTTGCATGAAAAGTTATCCCAGATTTTGAGGCATTGAAATTTTCACAACCTGGTAGCCTCGTAGAGTTAAAACAAACAAGCAAACCAAAAAGATTTTCCGTGTATATATGAATAAGACTTTTCTTTCTTTCTTATATGAATAAAACTTTTCTTACATTCTTTTCTATCAAATATTTGAATATTATCCGTTTGGTGAACATTTATTTGTCAGGCCGTATTAATGCAAATACGATAATTAAAAAATGAAATTATGTAAATGGCTGAAATGTGGAAGATTACTGAACCATTACAATCTTAGATCTGTCAAGGAATTAACTGACTGTCAATCGGTCTTTTTGTTCGGTAATGGCTCAAATATGCAGCAAGCAAGATAAATATATAATTGTTAGCAATCCTCACTCCAAATTTGTACGGTTATTTTTAAATTTATTTTTTACTAATTTTGACCCAAATTCGTTTATGTGTAGTTTACTTGTCGATCTGTTTGATCGGGAAATGCTTGCAACATGAAGACTCATCGAATTGGAGTTTTCTGATCATTAAAAAAAGAAAACCGGTATAAGCGCGAATATAAACAAATAAAAATAAATGCAGGAAAGCAAAGAAAATAAAATTTAAAATTGACAACTTGAAATTAATAAAATCTAAAGTTGCCTTTCTTATGTAATTCAAGAATTATTTGCTTTTTCCAATATTACGCAATTTATACAACTTTACAATTTTCAAGTCAAAATTTAAGTTAAAAGAAATGTTACGCGGCACTGAATTTATAATTTTTGCTCAAATTTTGACTAATGATATATTTTCTTACTAATACAGTCAGTGCATTTTTTCGTTTCTCGTATGCGACATATATGGAGAGAAAATTCTGTCATCGTTAAAAATTTCAAATTCAGGATTTCGTTGTATCTCCAAATTTCAAATCTTCTCCCCGAGTTCGAAAAACATATGTTTGGAAATTATGTCTCTCTGTGAACAGGATGCTTAAAAAATGTTTTGAATTAGATGATTGGAATTTGATATATGTTCTATACTTTAAACATGTAGATTTCTTAAAAGTTTGATTGAATCCCCATTCAGAGGAAGTCTGTTCTATCTGACTTTCTCAATATAAATTAACACATAATTAAAAAACGAAAAGAGCCAGATAGATTTTTAAAAAAATATTTCACAAATTTAGCATCTAAAGTGTAAACCAGCATCAAATTTGGAACCAAAACCATCAAAAGGGTGATCGGTCTGTACTTTAGTATGTATGCATCCGTGATAACTGAAAAATGTAACAAATTAGGAAAATGAAATTGAGTATTGATTATTTGACTACAATTGTAATTCTATACCAAATTTTAATTTCGATCGGTAAGAAAAAGAGCGTTCAAAATACATATTCGATTTTCTGGTACTTGTGTATTAACTGATTTCAGTGATTAATCGCCAAACAGGCTCTTTTGTAACTACTGTTCGCCATTGGCATGCGGTTAATAATGCACAAGTATTGGTTTTCTTTATTACATAAGAAGGCCCGCAACTCTCGTGTGAGGGGATTTGGAAATAAGTATCTGTGTACTGGTGACATTCTGGGGTCAGCCCAAGGTCCACAATTTTATGCAAGAGCAGAAAGGGAGGGGGCAGCACCCTTTATTAAAAACAATGTGAAAAAGTTTCGGTGAGAACACTGATGCTAGTTAGATCACGCAATCTACAAATGCGATGCGATGCAAATAATAATGTCTCACTAAGGCTGGTCAGTTTACATGTTAGTACTATGCATTAACATGAAACGGACTTTAACTTATTTAACGTATAAAGTCTGTCTCGACAACCGAACCAGACGAGGAGCTAATTACTATCTGTTTAATGGCGAAGGAATACAGACAGGCAGTGCAATGTTGCCTTACTACAGTAATCTATTAACCACTGACTCATCATACTGCACAATCCATGTATTTAATCATGTATTAATACGCACACAAGTAAAAGTAAAATATGAGTTCTAAAGAAATCCTCAAAACAATGACATATATATTCATAAAACGATGACATTAATTCAATATTTAATATCTTTTTATAATCTATTTGTAAGATACAATAAATGAAATCAATATCCGGGTTTCATAAAGACAAAAATTGATTTAAAAATTTAATAAAAACAATATTTCAAAGAATGCTTTTATTGGTTTATAAAAGCAGTGAAAATCATTTTTTAATTTGACTTTATTCAATATTTTAATGTTTCATATAATATATATATATATTATATAAAAATATATGTTTTATACAATAATATATAATTAAAAAGCTATGGACTCATGAAGTCAGCTTTTTAGAACTTCATTAACAGAGGGCGCTATGAGTAAGGAATCAAGATTTAGTTAAATTAATCGATTAACATAATTAAGTTCTGTAAAGTAAATTCTGTTTCCAAATGCATATTTTTCAATAAGTGTTTTTACATATTCTTCCTTACATTTGTTATGTATTACAGTATATTTTACATAATGCCGAATGAAAATTTAACGAACACTTCGATATGAAAACAAATTAGTCTACTAATACAGTCACAAAAGATTTTTTATACGGTTATTGAACACACAAAAGAAATGAAAATGTATGAAAGTTTTGGAGAAAAGCATCTCTCTGACATTTCTTGGCATTACCACAACAGAAATGAAAAAAAGAAACTGGAATAATAATAATATAGGGCTTAAAAAGATTGAAGAGTCAAAAATTGTGTTCAACCTGGAAGCCAAGATAGATATATTTATTGTTGTTATCTGTACTAATAATAAGAAGAGCGTGTACATTTTAGATCAGATCATTTGATCTAAAACTACCACATTTAGCACAAATATATTTTGGAGGATAAGAATGTGCACCTCGGAGTGAATTTTTTTGTAGTTTAAATTAGAGTATTAATTAATTAAAAATAAAGCGAGATTTTTTTTTATGAAAATTTCAGAAAATATGCCTACATAGAAAGAATTTTTTCACAGTTTTAAAATTCAAAAAAATTATCTTTTTAATGATATCAATTTACCAATGATGATAGTAATTTATGTTCGGTAAAATTCTATAGATTAATGATTTAGATTTAATTAAGCTTTAAAATATTTTCAAGTATATTTTATAACAATATTTCCATTGTTGATAATGAAACCCAAACCGTTTCCATTGTTTCATTCAATATTCAATCGCGCGATTTTTGTTCCATTGTTGAAAACTACGGAATGAGAACTATGTTTAATATCTGTGTAATTTACATTATTATTAGCAGAGTAAATAGGTTTTAATATAAAGCATACTTTTAATAACTTTGCAGTATTTACAATGAAGATTTAACTTCAAAACCAAGGGATGGCGAAATTATTTTTTTTTTAAATGGCTTCATTTTTAAACATTGTTCCTCTTTCCTCTTATATAATTGCATGCATAAAGATAGAGATAAAAAAAATTAGTGAAACGCGCAGCAGAATAAACAAAAAGACGTACGACTTCTAAAATAGTATGATAAAGTTGGTAATAGTTTGAAAGGCTTATCAAAATTTGAATATTCTGCTGTGAAACTATTAAGAGCAAGTTATATAAAATCTTTAAATGAAAATTTTAGTTCAATGAAAATTTGACCCTTTCGTTTGCAAACACATGTTATAACAAAAATTATTTATTTCAGCATGATTGTCCCATTCTTAAAGAATAGGACAATCACACTGAATATAATAGGGAATAATTTAAAGACATAACTTAAGGGCATAATTTAAGAAACACATTGTCCATATATTGATATAATTCATCCTTTCATTTGCAAATCCACATTAAAACCACAACTACTTGTTTTAATATGATTGCCTCATTCTTAAAGAATAGGGCAATCATAATGAATATATTGGGCGTAATTTAATAACATAAAATAGGGCATAATTTGAGGACATAACATAGGGCATAATTTAGGGATATAAGAATAATTTAACGGCATAACATACTAGGACGTAATTTAAGAAAAATATTGTATATCTCTTATCGCCTGCTTCGAACAAATTTAAAATTATTCTCCTTTCTGCAACTTAATTAATAATACAGTTACGAAAAGCTTACATTAACAAATTCAAATCCGGAAACTAAATTCTTTGGTGATATTAATTAATGAGATTTCTAATCTCCTGAGTTATCAGCATATTCACAGTTCTCATTCACAGTTTGTTTAAAAGGCGGCGAAATATAAACAAATATTTCATTAATAAATCAATTCCTTAAGCGCCGTTCGAGTTCGAATACTAAGTTCAAAATGGCGCGAATAGCATTTTGACTTTCTTGAAGACAGAAATAAATTAAAATGCTGGGAAAATTTCATTAAATTTATATGAGATGTGTATCTTTAAAAATCAGGAAGTCATGGCAAACAAGTGAATTTTTAAGAACTAAAATAGATGGGATATATCTTTTTGTTAGTGGTATATTTTAGTTTGGTTTGTTGCTGCGAAAATCCTTGGAATCAAAATGCGATTGTGTAAATGTTTTCGAACAATATCCTCAATACCATTGATACAGTTCTTCATTATAAACTTTTAAAATAACCAAACTGAATTCGAGAGGCTTTTCAGCGTCGAATAAATAGCAATATTTAGTGCATAAAGGTTATTTGAATTGAAAATAAAATCACGCGAAGGTTGACAATTGATTTATGGTAGTAAATCGAATACATATTATTCGACGTAATAATACTGAATTATTATATTTCTATATCATCTGATATATAATTTAAAAGGTGTTGCTATGGTAATGATGAATTTTTTAAAATTTTTGGTAAATATAAAAGCGTAGACGAATAGAATTAATGGAAATAAGTTTAAAAATAGTAAGATAGTGACATTCATTTTATATTTTATTTTCTTCCATAAACTCTAATTAATCGTTTAGTTTAATTTTTTTATAAAAAAATTAAATCATACATATATGAAAATCAGCTATTTCTTCCTATGAAAGTTACATAGCAGCAAAACTAAGAGAACAAGAATAGTATTCTTATAGAAATATCTCGCAATAACTTACTGGCTTTGTGCCAAACTTAACTTTTTATATACTTTAAACAACTCATATGCTTCAAAAAAAAAAATATGTTTTTTTTTTTTTTACAGTCAATTCATTCTCACGTAAATCGTGTCTAGTAAATTGAAATCCGATAAGCATTTACTAAGCCCCCAATATAAAGAACAATTCTTCTGTTATTCGTTTTATTACAATAATTATTTATTTTCTAGTAATTATTTGAGGGAGCTTTTTATTTATTTTTATTTCGTATTTGATTTTTTTCAACAATTATTGTTATTGCCTCAACTTTATAATTAGGTTATCTTGGGGATTTTTTTTTATATACATTCTTATACTTTGTCTAATTTGTTTCAAAATGTTCCCTTAGTTACATTAAAATTTTTCGTGTTCGTTAGTATTCTTAGGTTTTATCTAATCTAAATTGTATTGGCATCTTTTGAATTCATAAATTATTTATACAACTCAATTTGAATTAAAAATTAAATTCTATTTTATGTTTTATATGTCAGCTTAAAAAATGCAACTTTTTTTTGTTTGTTTGTTTCAAACTATAAAACCATATGCCGTTTACATGACATTCATTAAAACAAAATACGCATTTTTTTTTTCGATAACTGCAGCATATATAATTTTAAAAAAACAATTAAAAACAATCATAATTTCTGGATAAAAAAGAAAGTTTAGAGATAAATATTTATAAAAATACAAATATGTAGTCCATATAGTTAGAAATATGTACAAGAGTTGTATACGGAGCTTTCTATATTTATGATTAAAAAATAATAATAAATATTTGATTATTAAAAATCAAAGAATAATAATAATAATTTTTTAAAAAGTTAAAAGTTAGAATAGATACGCTGTAATGTTCTGAAAGATCCCCCTCCCTTTTTAAGCTTTCAATACTCATTTTTTGATGGATACATGTTTTTATAAGCATCTAAGTTAAATCACCATAAGATAAAGATTTGACATTTTTCCAAACGGAACAATATATATTTACTAATTAAAATTTTTCATTTAATTTCAACAAATTTCTTGAATTTTAATTCCGCCCGTTTAAAACTTAATTTTTATATTCAGTGACATTGGCTTGGAATAAAAATTTTCATAAAATACCTTGTAACCATTTTTACCATTTTTTTCCTTTAGTTAAATTCATTCATATGGCTATCTTACAAAGATCCTATTCTATACAAAGCATAAATTGAGAAGAAGAACCACGTTATTTAAAAATCAAATTCAAAAATTTTAAATGTGAAGTATTTACTAACTAATTTTAAAATGAGACGTTCAATAATAATTACACGGGATAGTTTTAAAATTTAGATTTATTTTTCTAGGAAAGATAATACTTGAAAATCGGCAAATTCAAGAATTCATGTCATTTGAATTTTTATTTATTTAAAAGCTTTATTGAGATTTGCGTCCATATTGGAACTTTATCAAAATACATCATCTCATCATAGTTCCAAATTATTTTTCATTCAAATTTTCCATTTTTTCACTAATGTATTGTATTCTTTAAACTTTTAAGATCATCATAAAAATTATAAAAAAATATGGAAATATCTTTCTAACTGTAAATTGATTTTTTTTACATTAGAAATTCTAATTTGAATTCAATTTTACTATGATAAAGAGAAGTAAATTTCTCGTAACAAAGCGCAATTCTATATGTTCTATATCCATTCTCTGTTGTATAACAAAATAAATAAATAATAAAGCAATGGATTCGATACACATTGTCTTATGGTCCGAAACATCTAAACAGCAAATCGAACATTTCAAAACAAAAGTAAATCCCAAAAGTGAAAAATAAATCTTGAAAAGTGGCCACCCGAAAAGTTAAAAAAGACTAGAAAAAGAAAGCCGTTAGAACAAAACATGATTGAAAGCAGCGATAAAGATTACAGCTTGCAATATACTACAAGCCCTCAAAACATCGCAGTTATCTTTTCTTCAAGTTTCCTGAGAGACGCATTTATGTGCCATATCACGCACGAAGATGACAAAAGCTGGCATTCTACGGCCTTTCACTTGTTTCCCCCATGAATATAGCCGTAGAGCAGTTATATCTCATAGGACTTTGTACACATTTCATGAGAAAAATGGGCGATGAACCTACGAGTAGACCATGTAGCTTCCTTCATGTTGATGAATCCTTAGTATACCAATTCATCCAGTTCAATTCTATTTATAGTGTTGGAAGTGATCACGTGATACGCGTTAAATATACTGGAACAGAGTTTGGAATTTGCAGTGCAGGAAGTAGCAGGGAATATTCTTAACAAAATGTGTCATCTAATTAGATGGTTAAATAAATTCTCGATCAGAGGATTAAAAATTAAATTCTCATCACTGTAATAATACAAACACAGTCACATAAATCGTCCTGTCCCTGAGCTGCAGTAGAGAAGGGGTAATATAATTAAAAAATTAGACGTGAATCACAGGTGATTCTTGCTGGAGACAGCATGCTAATGAAGCTATTTTTAGCACGAACAAAGTATTTCATGTTAAATGAAAATATTATTTACTTTTTAACCTTGTATTTATTTATCTGCTACTTTACAATCATTATATATAATGATTGACTCTGCTCATTACTACTCGCAACCGAAAGAAATATTACAGGCATATTTGTTGTTCTGCTTTATTTACACGCGCGTTGCCATCCAGACTAAACAACAAATATATTTATTAGCATGCAAGTTATCGTGTCTGCTGTTTAAAATAAATACAGCTGCAAGCAATAAAAAGAGTCCGCGCCTTTGACTTTTTCATATACTAATGTAATTAATATATCGTGTCTTGCAATAAATTGCTTGCTGCAGAATTACAGAAATATGGAAAAAATTGAACATGCATTTTTGACCGACTGCATCTGAAATTTTGTAATTGGTTCAACTATATTGGAGTCAAGACAGTATATCGAATTTTATTTACGCTACATTTTGGACTTTTTGAGATATCGCTTTTGCATACCATGAATAAACAGACCGACAGATAAAACTTTGGCGAATTCTCATGACAATTTAACCCTGGTGATGAAACCAAACGCCAATTCTCTTAATTTCGTTGCGCATTTGAATTACCATGTGTTGCGTCGTATTATGTGGACTGTACTTTTAGATGAAAAACAAGTGCCCTTTTGCTACACATGATGTAATACCATGATTACATGCATATAAACGGAAAGACCATATACGAATTTTGTGTGAAATTTAATAAATTTAAATATTGACGTTAAAGCCTCAGGCCGAATTTTATTCGTATAGCTTACCACGTCCTTGAGTTATCAAGTGCACAGACATACAGTAAGTTAACCTTGATAATCTGACATTACACCAATCCGGTTCCTTTTACTGCCCGGTGCTTTCAGAAGAAAGAATGAAAAGCACTAAAAAGGAAAGAAATAAGCCACTGCATACGGATTTCAATAACTTTGATTCAATGCTAACAACAGAATTAATATTGTATTTAAATTATATTTTGTAATAATTTGGCACATTTTGCATTATTCTAAGCAAAATACATAGGATCAGCCATCTAAATGAAAACTTCTATTAATCCTTTCGTTAATCCGGCAATTTTCTTATCTGATATTTGTGCTTTATTATTACTATTATTCTAAAAATGGTTTTGAAAACTACAAGTGTGCAGAGAAAATTCATCAAAATCGAATTTTCTTATGATTGTAATACTCTCTCTGTGTACCAGCAAATAGAAACGACGAACGAACGAGGGGTCGCCCCTTCCACCCAAATTCCACCCCATTCCTTGAATGAGCGCCATCGGGTCGAAACATGATCAAATTATCTGAATGAAATCTTCTTCAATTGACCGAAGAGGCGATGCTCAAAAAGAACTCCTCTCTCGAGTCACTCCCTGCCAATCTCTTAAAAGAGCTTCCACCCCCACCCCCTAGCCCAACGAAACAAATCGGGGAACAAAGATAATGGAGCGTTTCTAGAATATATTGTTATTTACACAGCGACGGATTAACGGTCGTTTATCGGTGGTATGTTTCTTACGATACACGCAGATAAAGCTTTTAGTTCGACTTTAGAGTCCATTTGCACAATTGAATTGGATGGTGGCGAACAGGGGAAGTTTTACGGTGCTGATCCTACCATCAAGTGGTTGCTTCAGGCGAAGAAATGATGTCTTTTGGTTGTCGTTTCGTGGAATGGAGTTTATTAGTTTGGATGGCTGATAGCTTTGCTGTTTTCACGATTTGGAGACACTGCTGATAAATAGTTTGTGTATTTAGAATGAAGTAAAGAAGCAATGAAATTTCAACACTGGTTCACAGTTTTGCTTCTAAGTTTTTCCAACAGATGAGTAATGACTAATTTATAGCCGGTACGGCACAATGCATCGAACTTTGACTCAAAGGTGATAATTTATCAATTGCAGGTAAGTATTTTAATCACGCGGTGTAGTGAATGTTTGATCAAATTAAATTTAATCTTATTTTCTGATCGTATACTTAATCCAATTAAGATAATCATCTCAAACAAGATAGTTTGAACAGGCCATTCGCTGGCGGGAGAAGGAATAGTGATATTGTCTTACTCCAGTCTGTTAATTCTAAAACGAGATGTAAAAATTATTATTTACTCCCAAAACGGCAGCAAAATGAATTGTGCCATGTAGCTTTATGCAAACATAAACGGATCAGAACATCTTCCATTACGGATATTTGACGCTGGAAGCTGCCTCCATAAAGTGTTATTAACCAGTGTCCTATGTTGAAAGGTGTGCGCGGCACCTTATAGCTCTAAATAGATCTGGCTTATTTAGAATGAAATGAGAAACAGATGAGATTGAGGTACTAGTTTGATATAGTTTGACGTATTTCATCTAAACTAGATTTTCTAGAGCTAGTTTGATAGTTGGTTTGGTTGATCAGAAGGAAGTTTGTTGAGAATAATCTAGACTTTCTTTGATTCGGGTGCAAAAACCGATAACCATCGGAACACATTCTATTATTTTCGTCACTTGACATTGGAAGTTTTAAGTCAAAGTTCCATCACAAAGTGCTATTAACAAGGATATTATGTCGAAAAGTGTTCGCGGCATCTTGTAGTCCTAGTTTATTTAGAATGAAACGGGCAACAAATGAGATTTCGACACTAGTTTGATGTACTTGATCTAAACTAGATTTTCTAGAGCTAGTTTCATAATTAAGGGTCCTGCAATTTCCAAGATTTCTATGACTACTCTTGGTAAATGATTCCTTTGATTAGTATGAAGTAATTAGAATATTAGAACAATCTTGAAAAACAGAACAATCTTGAATTTTTAATACAAGTACAGATTATCTCTTCAATTGAAGAAATAGATAAAACATCAATAAAATTTCGAGGCAGACAAGTAACTTCTTTATCTAATTTTTTAATTAAATCATGTAAATGTTTTTTAAACATGAGCTGTTTACCAATAAAATAAAATAGGGAGATGAAAAAATTTGGGACAAATTAGTGATAAGAAAACGAAATTTGGGTAATCTAGGACAAGTGATCTTCCTAGTATAACTTTTTTTGAACATCAGATTACTAATTACTATGGCAATGAAATTTAAATTTAACATTCTTCAATCTAAAAGTTCCAAACTAACATTTTCCCCGGCCCCATAAAAAGAAATAATCTAAACATTAAAATCTGAGCAAAACTCTGCTCACTTGCGTATTCGCGAAAGCTTTTGGCCGACTTCTTTAAAAATCTGTCCGCGTTTCTCACTGGATTTCCTTCCACTGTTCCGTCAACTAAAAAGAGCATCGGAGATTCCAAAACCGTATCGATATTTAATTGACATTCCGTTTTATTTTCTCCTTCCTCTGGCATTTTCTCATTCCCCTTTGAGGAAAGCGACAGAACGTCAAAGGAATTCTTCATCATTCGCGTTCATCCACTAGAAACAAGTCCTCATTAAATACGCTGCCGTCTCCACATCTTCATTATACTCGCCAACTGAACCATAGTTGCATGTTGGCAGAACTTTTTTTTCCAGCCTGCTTGGCAACACACCATTGTGAACCAAGCCAAGGGTTGCAAGAGGGGAGGGCAGAGACTACACCCAGCTGCACCCCTCCTGTACAGGGACATTCTTGAAAGAGCCGAAGCCACCATTTCTAAGCGGATCCTGGCCATATTGTCAATGCATAGCTGACCATAGCCTGCTCGTAAACAATCATGCTTGTCTGTTTAGGAATTGTGTGCATAATTTTTAGATTTTTTTTTCACTTCTTTTCTCTTTGGAGAGACAACTGTTTATGGTATTCAGATTTTTGCGAACGCGATTTTGGGTTTTTGTTGTAAATGAGGTGGGGCAAAGGGGGTGAGTGCGAATATTCTATTCTTTTTTTTTTCGGTTTGTCTGAGCACAGATGAGAGAATTTAGTTGGAATAGCATATAAATTTCTGCAAGGGTTCAAGGAACGTAATATTGTGTGTGCATTGCAGCGTAAAATAGCAGGGGAAAGGGGAATAAAGGTGACTGCATTTTAGTCTTATTTAAAAAGCAGTGTGGGAGGGGAGAAGAGGGCATTTAAATAGTATTTGGCAGAAGGGTGCATGTAATAAACTGAAAAAGATTTTGGGAGAACTCTGAAGTTAAAAAAAGACAAAATGAAAGCAATAATAAATAAAAAAATCTTTTTTTAATGGCGAATATCTTTTATAAACATTTAAAAAATAATTCTCGACTTTTTTCTCACTTCTTTTCTAATTCAATTTCATTTCCCATTTAGTTAGTTTCCTTTAATTTGGTTTTTTTCAAAAGACGAGATTAAAGGGTGTTTTCCATTTCATCTCTTAACTATTTGCTTATACAGTTTGGGACATTTTATTTAAGCTCACCTAATCACGTCCAAGTAAGAGATAATTAAATTTGGAAGTGTCTAACGCCTTTTTTTCCCAGCGCATTTGTTAACGAGTTCAAATGACATGTTTTGCGTCGCACCACCTATGAATAACGTTATTTACATAACATTAATTTCATAATCCACAAATGTGAAAAGAAATTATTGTTCTGAACTCAAGATCTTTACTGTTCGACAACATAAACATTCATTTTCAGAAATTTGAATTCATGATAGAAAGCGAATTCTAGCATTTGTGGACGTTAAATCTGTCAAGTTCAACGTTCTCTCGCTGATGTGGATGTAGGAAAGTTTTGCAGAGCAAATGACTCAGATATCATCGTCATCTGCTTCAGAAACTTCGTTCCTAAATGCAAATCTAATTGGTTCTAAAATCTCGATTTCGATATTCAGAGTCTAGTAAATTCTTCGAGGCCTGATTCAATCAAATATCCATTATATAACGGTATGGTGTACGTTAAGTCCGTCGAGGGACAAGTATCATTACTGGTGTGCTAAGAAAGTTCGAAAAGCAGATGACAAAGCTGAGTAAGCAAATCCGTTCCTTGATGTTTTCCTGAAGCTTTATTCTATTTAAAATATCTTTAAAATATATTTATTTAAAATATCCAAAAGATGATTGCTTTTAAAATTAATATTGAATTGGACTTAATTACAGAATTGATTATCAAAGATTCTGTAATTCGGTTAAGGAAAAAGATTCCTTCACATCGAGATTTTCATTTTAATTCCGCTCACTCCAATGCTAAGAAAAAATTTATTGATGTTCCTGTAATTTATATCTTTAAAATATCTGTTCTTGTTCTATGCCAGAAATAGAAACATCACTATGCCGACAAGATCGTGTTCTTTTTTTTTTTCTTTTTTCCCCGAAGGTGGAAAAACCTACAGCCTCAGTAAACAACACCGGCGAATATCTTCTACAGAAAACATCGATAAAATAACAATTATTGTGTCCTTAAGTATAACCAGAGCAGCCACGAAGCAGTTCGGTTACGAGACAAATAAAGCCATTAATATGTCATTAAACGGCTGTTCTGTGAGGTAAACTGTTTGAACACGGACGACGTATTCTGGCGTGGGGCCATGCAGCTTTCTAGTAAGACATGCTAGGCTTACCCGTTATGAGAAATGAATGTGGTCTTCGTTCTTTTATGCACACAATAAAGCGTAGAAGGATAATATATTTCGGCTAATTTTTCCGTCTGTAATTGCTAGCGGAAAAAAGTTAAAGTCTCCCGGAGGACACGCCCATTTTAATCTGTGGGTAGGTCGTAGAAAGCACTTCCATCTTCAGCGAAATGAGTTGGAAGATTGTTTGTGTTCTGTGACGCAGTTCACTATGGATTCTGTGGTTCTCTCTCTCTCTCTCTCTCTCTTTTTTTTTCTCGGGGAGGTAAGAAGAAGAACATTGAGAAAACTGTGGAAGGAAGATTCTAGAATCTCAGACTGACATGATTGTCCTCAAACAGAAGAGTAATGTTAGTTTTGTACAGGCTTTTTCATGCGTTCACTGCTGCCATGGCAACCAGATGAAGTGTATGTTAAGTGGAAATGATTGAAAGGAAAACGAGTGTAAGATCGCTGTAGAAAGTAAATTCTAAAATCCGGACATTAAAAACGCAGTATGTCTACAATTCAGAATGCCAAAAGTGGAAATTAAAAAAAATTCTATTAAAGAGAGATAAATTAGGAATAAAAAGCTGTAAAGAACGAAACCTCTGATTAGAAACAAAATTTGTTTAAAGTATCATTTTTAAAAACATCAAATAACAATTTACATACAATGATTATAATACAATCTAATTCAATGTTATATATAAAAAAAGCATATTAAATTCCATTAAGTCTTTCCGGCTCAATTATTATTTGCTAATTTAAAAAAAAGAATATGAAAAAAAAAAATGGAACATAAAAATATTTCATATTTAAAAAATTTCAATTTTTATGCATTATTATTTTCTTAATTAATGAACTAAAATTATTCATTCATATTTCACTAGTATTTGGATGCTGATGCTTTGTTGGACCTCTCTAGCCCAGTTTAAAAGCGGAAATGCATAGAACTTGGAGATGAAAATGAGTCGCATGTCCGAAAATAGCTCATCATGGCTACGTAGCCGACTGATTAATGAACATAAAAAGCTTTTATTCTTCAACAGCAGATTTAATGTGCCGTAAGTCAAGCATTCAAAAAGGATATACGACAGAATTAAATCTCGAACTTCCCAAATCGAAGCCAAGAATTAACCATCGTATTCAAAACCAGACATCTTAAAATCTTATGAGATATGGGTAGAGCATTCTATCAACCATCATACATTCACATTTTTATCGGTTTTGTATTCTTACAACAGAACAATAATTTCAAAATTTAAAATTAAAACCAACTGCTGGCACAACATTATATCCTGTATTAAAATTTCAAAACTCGTTTTATCGTTATTATTTTATTATAGTGTTTTATTACTTACATATTTTAATTTATAGTTAGCAATTTCCTATTCTTACATCATACTTCCAACCAAACCAAACCTACATTTTCGAATTTGCAGTACATGGTATAGTGCAAATTATTCGTTCTTAAAAACATAGAAAATCTTTTCAAAACATAAAAGTTCACAAAGAGATCATATATTTTATTTTAACTTAACTGTATTAATTCCCTGTTTTGAAACAACAAATAGGCCATTTTGGGACGGACTATAATTTTGATCTGTGATCAGCAATGACGCAGAGAGGGTAATACCTCCCCAAATGTTAAAAATGATGGAAACGCAATACTTGATAAAAGTACATTTTTTATCAAAATCGAAAATGATAAATGCTATACTCTTAAAATTATTATTATTAAATATTTAACCAAATATTTTCAAAAATGTGATACAATATATTGTTTAAAAAAAAATGGCGCAACCTGCGAATAAGCGATTCGTGCCGAATGACAAGAAATGTAAAAGCAAAGCAAATGCCCTTTCAAAAAATGGATTGCATATTGCATATATGAGGAATCAACTTTCTGCGCATGAGACATCTGTCTAGTCGCCTTTGTTCCAGTTTGTGTCTATACTTAATGCTACCTTTCCATGCAGTATTTAAGATCCATTCATACAATCAGAAACCCCCATTTTGTTACGTACTAAGTCCAAATTTATTTTGCCGTACGCGTTCATTTCGAAACTTTTATCGTCAACTATGAACATTTATTATATTTAATAGTATTTTTTTTTCCTTTCTCAAAACTTTCTTTATGAATCATAAATGTAGAAAAAAAAATGACTGCTGTTCGTCTCTGAAAAAAATTTAATGCACCACAGATGAAGTGAATATATACAGATTTGGATTTCTACAAAAAAGTCCAATATTTAGAAATCCCTGGTCTAGACTGAACAACAAACTGATTCATATAGTACGAATTTCCCTACTATATTGTGTTGATTATACAAATAATGTAGGTTTTACTTAACTTGGCTTCTATATTCCACAAAACGAATGAATTGATTTAAATGTATTATAGTCCTACAGACATTTATCTTTTGGAAACCTTAAAAGGAATATCAGTAATCAAAATTAATGCATAAAATAAAGACTATAAAACAGATCCAAGCATAATTGTTTGACTTTAATGAAGTACAAAAAGAACTGAAACTTTATTACAACCGCAACTAGCGTATTATGCAGACAGAAAGTAGTTCATTATTCGGTCGAAGACCTTATTTTTAGTGTGGAATTCCGAACATACTGAAGACGAGGTCGCTAGTGTAGTTGTGCTTCGAACCCAAACACAGCTGTGCGAACAATTCGTATAGACAAGATATCAGGTTTCTATCAATTAAACCAATGTTTTGCCAAGGATAGGAGATATTTTCTCTAAGATATTTAGGACATCCGTCTACATCGAAAAGAACAGTTTGTCGAGAATGAATGATTTTTTTTTCTGTAAATTTGAAAGTTGCCAGAGAAATATATTTAAAATTAGCCGCCTTTGGTGACCAGTTGGTTATCCAGAAGTAATGGTTGCTAAAAATTTCAATTAAATATTTTGCATAACTTGGTCTTAATGACGGTTTCCCCACCAATTATTTTTGAATTTCATATTTTGATAGACAAGACACATATCTCATATGACTTATATATATATATATATATATATACGCATCCAATTATATTATAAAAAAGAGCAACAATGCTTTAAAATTATTTAAAAAAAACACATTAAATTTTTTTTTATCAATGTCTGATTTTGAAGAAAAATCTTAAAAGCAAAATATTCCAAAATTTGAAACATTTTATTAAAAGCATACCTTATACTGAAACTTACTGAAGCGATTCGAATTTAATTTGAACAATGGGATAAATTGCTGAAAATTAAGCTTAAAACTAATTTTTAAAAGTTGATTAAAAATTTTAAAAAATTACAAGGACATAAACAGTATGATCGAAAAGAATATTTTTTGAATTTTAAGTTGATGTGAAAATCATTTTTTTGCTGTAATAATTTTGGAAGATTACCGAAATTTCGCTTAATTTTTAATGAATTAGAATTCAGATTAAAAATTAAAAAAAAATTTCCTAAGTGTACATTCCAAAATCAAAGCATAGAGCACCAACACATACACAATCATTTTTATTAATAGTATTTTTTAGTGGTCATTTCTTAATAGTATTGACATGAAGAAATGTTTAAAGCATTTTTTCAATAATGAATTAGATTTAACTGTAAGAAATAAAGTTTAAATATTTGGAAAAATGAATAAATCCAAGAATCGAAAAGGTTTGCGATGTGGAAGAATCATTTGAACATATAATAATAATATCATACTATGATATAATAAGATGAGGGATAAGGTTTGGGTTGGTTTGGTAATATCTTTATATAAAACTGGCAAATTGAATTAAAAATTGACAATCTGCAATGACATTTATGATGATTTATTTTCATCGAAAATACTTTATTATTGAAAGCAGTATTAAAATACTTTTTTTTTATTGAAAGCAGTAGTTAAAGGCAAAGCATTTAAACAGAATAAAGAGAAACAACATTTCCTGTAATGGTACTAGGCCTTTCTTTTTGTTTTCTCCGACGATCGCAATAATATAGATTTCATGAGAAAGACAGCTTTTACGGAGCAATTATCCGATTATGAAATTCATCAACAGTCATAAAATAAAAAAGATAGACGGTTCTTAATAGAATATCCGTACGTTACGTTAATTAAATATCTTCGAGTCGAAATAATTATATTGAACAGAACAATTCATTTTAATTGCAAAAATGTAAATTAAATCTACAAAACTTATATCGACATTTAAATTTATATTTCTATAATGGAATATTAAGCAAAAAAGTGCCTTCTCTATCAATTTCTGTCTTTTTAGAAACAAAAATAAATTAACTCTCCAATTTCAAAACATTTCAAATTCCAAAATGACGAAGCCAACCTTAATATGTCTTCAAAATGCATCCTAGGATATATAGAAGAAGTCGCTACTAAAATAGATGTCGGAATATATTTGCAATGTAAGTTCTTTCCAAATGCATCTGGTCGAAATAAATTCTGTTTACTACAAAGAAATAACTATATTCATAAATTTGATTTGCTTTGCTTCTGGTGATCCACCGAATGTATTTCAATTCATAAAAATATCGAAATGAAGTTAGATTTAAATTCCGAATGTACAATATAATAAACCTAGAAGTACAATGCAAAGAAAGGATTTATTTCAAGATGAGAGCAAAGCGTACATAGACTAAGACATATTAGCATCGAATTTATAAGATGTAATATTATTTACATAATATTAAAAAAAACACCTTAACATCATGCAAGTATTGGAGATATTTAAAACAAAATGAACCAATTTCCTATATTTTCCATTACTATTCTTTATTAGATCAAATTATCTTTATTTTAATAAAAATAATAAACATTCGCAAAAGAAAATTTGAAGCAGAAATAAATAATCGTAATGCGCAGACGATATTTTTTCAAAATATAAAATCAATTAATTATTTGGAAGCACACGAGAATATTTTTTTAATTAGTCGCAAAATGTATTTAAAAATTCCTGTTAAAGCTCATGCTAATAAGCATAACTAATTAATTAAAATAATATTTTTTTTCGCCTAAATCTCAATTATAAGTTTTGTTGGAAAAGAACATAGTTATAGATGAAAATTAATAAATAAAATATCTTCAAATAAATTAATTATAAGAATCCAACAAAGTTTATTTTCAATAAATCTAAAATCTTTAATTCGTATCTAAGTTCGTAAAAATAATAACCTGAATATTCCAATAATAATAACTTTTTCCTCACAAATGACAGATTTGGGCATTTTGCGGCCTAAGGCAATGCACATTAGGAAGTCCCAGTTTTAAAAATGGTTAATTTAATTTTCAAGAAGTTAATGATTTCTTTTGGTTTAATTTTTGAAAAATTAACTAATATTAATAATTAATTGTTTGCTTATAAACATTTAATTATTATGATATATTCGAAGGAAATACTATACTTTAAACATACATGACATTAAAAATTATTATTTTGCGGGATTTGTCAAATGGAATATAATAAATAATTAATATTCCAATATATCACAAATAATTTAAACAATCGTTAAAAGATTTATTGTTACTTAGTTTATTTTTTGAGTACGTTTTAAGTTGGATATTATCTGTTAATTACTTGAAATAGATTGCATTAATTAAAATTTCTCTAAAATACTTTTCACTGAATCTAGAATCACTGAACTCGGCCACGTAGCCATTTTTTGATAAGTATATTTATTAAAAAACGTTTTTAATTAAATATACAAAATTTTAATTAGATTTCTGATTAAAAAATGAATTGAAATGTTAATATTGTTGTTCCTTTTATAATTTGAAGCATATTACTGCATTAAAATCATTTTGAATCAAATTTTAAAATTTAAAAATATTGGCTTTTTAGTGAACAATTTTAATTCCAAATAATTTTTTTCTCTAAATTTTATAAAATAAAAAAAATATTTTAAGCATAATTTACACAAATATAGTTACTTTTAATTATTTTGCACACTCACGATAATAAATATGCTTTTCATTTGCATGTTATTATTTTTATATAATTATGAGTAAATTTTTAAAAATAATACGACAGGAGAATAAAATTTAAAATATTATAATGCTACAATATTATGGACCAGAAGTTCGAATCTCCTTTAAGCACTTTTTGCATTTTAAATAAATTCTCGTTAAAGAGCAGAAGAATGTGTGCTTAATTTTTCCAGCAGAAGATATATTGGTGTAAACGGGCTTCTATACCATTAACGATATTCTGGATCTGATTAACTAACGACAATTATTGTAGAACACCTCATGTATATTGCAGAATGCTTAATGTGTGTGTATGTGCGTGCGTGTGTGTATATATGTGTTATCTGCAGTATATTTTAAAGGCAAATGTGCAATAATTTTAAAGTAAACAATTAAGGCCCAGGATTCTAGAAACTAATAAAAACTTTATAACATTCTAATTAAAGCTAATCATTAAAAACTTATTAAAACATATAGATACACACAGAACATACAGAAAAATGCAATACCAAATGCAAAATAAAAAATAAAAAAGTAGAAAGAAAATATTAGCAACAAACAGCTCTAATAGGTACTCGAGCGGAAAATATAATGAATCAACATAAATATAAAATTTTAAAAATGGAATCCTCAGTTCCTTGATTTTTGTTACAATCCAGTATAAAATAATGTAAGTAAAACAAGAAATTTAGAATTTCCTAATTTTAATTCTTGCTTAGCTACGTCCAGTTAATTTAAAATTTTAAAATTTTTTATTTGAATTACTTGACACCAAAACAGGAGTTGGAATTTGCGCATCTGATAATCAAACAGATAAAAAGGCAGGGAGGTATATTTCAAAATTCCGTCCAACATTACAAATGGCGTTTAGAAGATTATATTAAAAATTGTTAAAGATGTTAAAAGAATTTCTCAGCATGAAAAATTTTTTTTTCCACTTAAATATCAGAAAAATTATTTCACCATTCGTACAGATTTAAGATTTGTACAATCCATTCTGCAAGCTCTCTTTCTTTCTCTTTTATCTCTTAAGATTTCAAACCGGATGTTTAAAAAAAACTGTTTTTGACATAATACCTATAGACGCAATTTTTAAGTAACAAATAAAAAAAATGGCAAGCATTTCATTGCAGGCCATCTTTAAAAGAGAGGGGTTTCAATATCTCGCATTTAAAAAAAATAAATTCAAAACTAATTTTAAACAAAATGATAAAATAGCAATAGAGAAAAAATAATAAGGTAGGGTATTTCAAATACGTTAAAAAAAAAAATTTGAAGGCATTCTGAATTCTTAAATATAAAATAAGTTATGCCTAATAATTTGTGATTCATTTAGTCAATTACATATAAACAAATTATTAAAATAAAATAAAGAGCAACAACTGTTTACTAGTAAATTTGAAAACATAAGAAAAAAGTTCCGAAATTTAAGCGAAACTTAATTTCAATTTGAATAGTTTGAAAGCATAATGAGCCAAAATAATACATAATTAAAAATATTGCAAAAAAAAAACAACCCTCGAACTTATCTATAAGTTCCGAAGGGGTTAGAAGGAGGCTCCGAAGCAGTTAGTTCCTTACTTTGCTTATTTGATAATCTAGCAATTCCGATTAATTCACGATTCCTTTTTTTTTTGTTTCTTTTATCTCTACCCTTATCTTTTGTCAAATAATCTTCATTATACATAGCCCAATAAAAGAAGAAGAAAATCATATACCGAATTGGCTTGGTAGTAGTGTTTGCAATGGCTAGACCTCTAAGTTAAGAGAGGACCTCATGCAGATCAATTTAAAAACGTTATTTTCCTGGTTGATAAATGCATACTTTATAAAAAATATATATATTCTATGAATTCTAAAATATTAGGTTAATTTTAGCAGTTTATCAAGTATAATCAATCCAGTTCCTATGCGTTTTACTGCGCTCACATTATTATTATATATTCTTCTTGCTTTTGTGACTTATGGCACTTTATAAGCTCACTGGCAGTTATCTGTCAGCGATTTCAGCCGAGTGAGCGCCTCTTGTTTTTTCAGTAGCGCCAACTAGGGCCAAGAGTACGGCCTAGCTCCTTCATGCGTCACATTCACTTGCACAACCCCTTTTTATAGGGCACCTCATAGATAGAACACAGAAGAATAACAACCATGCCCGAACCGGGACTCGAACACGGGACGCCCAGATCGCGGGAAATACGCGGTACCCCCATGCCATGTCGCCGGCGTTACATATTCTGATTCTAATATTCACCATCCTAATAAATGCCGTGTTTGCTTCAATAGAATTTTGAAGAACCATATAAACTCTAATTTTGTGGAAAAACTAAAGTTTGTGGAGATATCGATTCCAGAAAGTCTTTAATCACAAAAAATAAAAAAAATAAAAATAAAAAAATCCTTTTCACAAAATTAACAAAATAAAATAAAATGAAATCTAAAATAAATCATTTATATGTTGGTTAAGTTTAGAATTTGTGTTACGAAACTGATCAGTTTAATAAAAAAGGAACCATATATTATGCACTGCTTAGAGCCGCAAAACTCTAAATTCGCCAATGGGTGTGCGAATAGAGCTAATAAGAAAGTGTGCAAATGAACGATATAAAGAAAAAGGATTGCAATCGTCCAAAAGTTCGAACTCGAAATTTTGAGAAACCTCCATGTTTTAGACCTTTCTGAGTAAGAAACGGGCATTTTGAAATTATATCCATCTATCTGCGAGCACGTTAATTAAAAAATATTTTGAGCTAGCAAATGAAATTTGATATATATGCAAAATTTATTAAATTTATAAGAAATTCTGAATGAACTCCATTCAAAAGAAATCTGTCTGGTCAAATGAATATAATACCGACAAAATGTAAATAATTGGATAGATAAAATTTGGTACATATGACAAATTTTTATTTCAAACGATCGAAAAAAAGATGTCCATAATACATATTCGATTTTCGGACACCTGTGTCTCAACCATGTGTCAGAAATCAATTGTCTAAGATCGCACGTTAGATTCAGTGAAAATATTGGTTTGGCTTAGTTATATTAACGTCCCGTTTTTAAACCAACACTAGGATTATTTTGGGACGGACCTTGTATTTTCGAACCGCGGTCAGATGACGAGGGCGACACCTGAACTGGCACTCCTTTTCCACACCACACCACACTAGCAGGAGGACGTTTGGCCCGGACGGTTTTAACGTGCACCAGACCCGCTTACACGACGATTCTTCGGTGGAATCGAGTCTCGAACCAGAAACCCTCCAGCTTCAATGCCAAGACCTTACCACCAGGCCACCGCGGCCCTAGTGAAATTGTTGGATCCACGCCAAAGATATATACTTCTAAAACTATTGTATACCAATCCAATGCAAGAGCTTCACGACCTTCTTCAAGGTCCATAATTTAATGCGAGAGGAAGTATGGGAGGAAACTATTGTATACCAATCTCATGCAAGAGCTTCACGACCTTCTTCAAGGTTCACAGTTTAATGCGAGAGAAAGTATGGGAGGAAACTATTGTATACCAATTCCATGCAAGAGCTTCACGACCTTATTTAAGGTCCACAATTTAATGCGATAGAAATATGGGAGGAAAGTTTTTGGGAGACCATCCCTGCTGGTTTATATTTAAAACTATAATGTAGTCAAAGTAATAAGTAACATTAAAAAAAATAAACTGGATATGTTTAAATAACTCTAATGTCTTTTATGCTCTAATATGGATTGAAATAATCATAAAACAACTTAAAATAGATTATCGCCGCAGTATATCAAAGATCATGTTTCAAAAACAGGACAAAGCAAAGTCAATCTTTTTTTATGCAACAACTGGAATCACTGTTGATGTATGACACTCTGTGACAATATACAACAATTCGAGAGCATATGCACAAGTGTTAAGCATCAATAAATTCTATTGATGAATTCGACATAACACATTTTGATATAAAAGAGTGATGATGTATCCATCTAGTTAGGAGGTCTCATATTTAAAAGTATTAAAAAAATTTACAAGGTATTTATTTAAATTATATTTTAAATCGCTAATTTTTTTTAGAAGCCATCATTAGGATCAACCAACTGCACAATAAGCAAAGTCGGATTCTCCGTAGATATGGTCCATAGGCAATGCACATATCTGGGTCTTATATCCAGCAAACTTCAAAACAAGTTACTTGATTTCAAATTTCTGCAAGCAGTTTTAAAGAAACAATTTTTATGACAAATTGGAGTAATACAATTCAAAGAGGGTCGCCTTCAAGTGTATTGATTTCACTATCTCTCACACAAGAAAAATTAATTAATTTTAAACAAAATGATAAAAAAAAAGCATGAATGATTTAAATGCATTTTGAATACAAAAATGCATTTTATGCATTTTTAAATACAAAATTTATGAAATACAAAAATTTGATCCTCACTGACCTGCAAACAAATTTGAAAAGAATATACAAAGAATAATATTCTGAAATTTAAAGGATGCTTTATATTAATTTGAAAACATGCCTCTTGTAAAAAAAAAAATGAAAGCATAAAATTAGATTATTCTGAAAATACTACAAGAAAAAATCTCATCACCCCCCAAAAAAAACTGTTGTGGGACCTCTAGGCAGCTAGCTGCCTATTTGATAATCCGGCCCTGAAAATAGGTAGATTTCATAAGAAAGCAAAACCGTCCAAATTTACTCATACCACACTCAAACGTCCCCAGCCAACCCCCGACGCAACAATCCCTCCCCTCTCCCCCATCCCTTTGCGGATGCCAGCCAAACGATTCAACTCTCACCCAAACAAACAGCCACGCGCCTCTCTCGAATGTAGGAATACTATCTCCCCCCTCTCCCCCCACATATCGATTGTGCCAAGAAAGGGTAAAGGGCGGAATAAAAAGCGGGAGGGAAGAGAAAGAAAGGGAACAAAAAGAACGATGGGGGAGGGGGAGGAAATAGAAAGAATCTTCTGAGGGTGCGCACGGACGACCGGAAAGGTCACTAGAACGGAGAGACTGCGCAGATATTGGAGGCTGCTGCGCAATTTATTTACTTCCTGGCCTACGGGAGGGTTGAATATATCTACGTCGATTGTGTGTGCCCTAGTTTCACTCTTTCAAGGAAAAAAAATATCTCCCTTTCTTTTAATATTGGAAAAATGAATCAGCAGTGCTCTCCCCTTCACTTTATTGTACACTTGTACCCGCTCCTTTTGCATTCACTCATAATAAACGACCCAAAATGAAGAGTGCCTTTTAATTAACAAATTTGGCAGAAGTCTACAATTATGATGCCAAGATCATATGATGAATTCAGTGGCGTAGCGATAGGAAATGTAGATGCTTTGGGTGCCAATCTTGGGAGGCGCCATGGTGGCAAAACGATGCTGAAGTCATCCTATTTTTTTAAAAAGTAAAATGCGACGGAGGATGAAAAAGTAGCACAACATCCCGATCATCATGATTTTAAGTCATATCATTCACTGGACACGACTTATTTCTGCGACGCCACTGAGTGAATTTCATTTATCTAGCTCGCTGAGTTCATACTCTTCAAAAATTTCTGATCCCTTATTTTTAATATCCTCCAGGACCATAACAAGAGTTTTCGCGCCCCCTCGGGCAAGAGATGTTAGCGGGAATCTCCTTTCTTTATTGTTTCTCTCAACTTTTACGGATTTCTTCCAAGTTGTGCTTCATCTGCTTCTTAACAATATAAGTATATACTTTAAAAGTTTGATTTTTTTTATAAGTATTAACGTTAAAGAATGTTATTTTATTTTTCATTCTATTTAAAGCTATTTGTCTATTCCAATTAGACATCGATGTATTTGTAGGTATTTTTTATTTCGTTAAAATCTAATTTTATTTCTAATTAAGAAATAATAAAAATTATGCGCAAAGCTTAGTTTTTAATTTAAAAAACAATTCTCACTTGGGGCTTCAGTGCACTACCTCATTGGTTGTTACTCCATAGTATTCAACAGCTCTCTCATTTATATATATGTGTGTGTGCCTGTGTGAGAGAGAGAGTATTAAATTTTGGACAAAAACTGTATAAAGGTTTGGACAAAAATGTGTAGTCTGCCTAGTATTTTGCTTATCCGTAAACGCGCTAACATTGTATTGATAAAATTCAATGGTTGCGCGTTTATAGATCATATTAACAAAATTTCAAAACATTTCAAATTTTGATTGAATAAATCAAGACGTTGCCAATTTAAGTACGTGAACATTTTAGCTCTTAAAGAGAATTAAGAGAACTTCACATTTGCAATGATATTGTATATCTGTACCAAATTGTGGAAAATACTATATACAGATGAGTTTGCCTGTCTATTTATTTTATTATTGAAAATATTCAAAAACGAAATGAGAATTCCCTAGAAGAAAATTAAAATGTGTGCGATATTTTGTAAAAACATTCAATGAAATTAGCATTAAATTAAAAGAAATCATATTGCTAGCTTTAAGCAAAGATTAACAGAGCCTCTTAATCCAGCATTTCTTCAATGATGATTGATATTATTTTATTTTACATTTTCATCTGCTTATTTTTAGTAAAAATTACTTTCCCAAGAAGCAACAATAATCAAAAAACGGAAGCAAAAATGTATGCAACAGAAATTGCTTCATATTATTGTTTGCTAATTTCTTGAAAAAAAAGTTTTTACTTTTCGTATCTAAAATGCTACATTATGTTTTTATTTTATAGTGAATTTTTACAAATAAAAATAGAAAGATTAAAATTCACAAAGTAGCTTTTCCTGTATTATTTCATGTCCTACAATTTTATGTCTATGAAAATTGAATTCATATATTATTTTCCCATACAAATGACGTCTCTTTCTAAATCTGTTCATGCCTTTTTATTTAAAAAAAGATTCACTTCGCTCATTCAAAATGATATTGTATAATAATTATTCCGGCATAATATTCGTGTATTACTTTTAACTACCACTTCCTAATACATCAAGGTTAAAATACATTCTACTTTTGAAAAGAAAGGAACAGATTTTTCTTGAATAAGTAATTGAATTAATTAGTTTTATGAATAAGAACAAAATTAATTTTTCTTTCTATTATTGGTCGAAAAATAATAAGGGTGAATCTATACTTATAATAAAGCTCAGTGTGTGTGTGTGTGTGTGTGTGTGTGTGTGTGTGTGTTGGCGCTCTACAGGCCAGACCATTCAACCTACAGCTACCAAATTTGGCACGTGTATACCTTGGAGGCCGGGAATGTGCACCTGGGGGTTATTTTTTCGAATTTTTAATTAGAATTTTATTTATTTAAAAATTAAGCGAAATTTTGACGTGTTTCTGCTATAACTGCCGAAATTATTACCGCACAAAAAAGATTTTTACATGAAGTTAAAGATAAAAAAATTATCTTTTAAATGATACTACTGTTTTAATCTTAAAATTAAATTTCTATTTTTAATGAATTTTTAAATAAATATTTTAACTATGTTTTTCAATAATTTTTTTCGTCAAAAATAAAAATGAGGATTAAGCACGTTTCGCATTCAGGAGAAAAAAATAGCTTTTTTCAAAGTGTTGCCATCACATTGATTAAAGCTCTAACTGAAAATAAATTAAATCTTTTTGGAAATGAAATCTGCAAAAATATAATTTTCGTCACGTGTCTGTAGGAAATGAAACATATATGAAATATTATTTTTTTCTAAAAAATAAATTCAAGAAAAATTCTTTTATGATCTTTTACACTCTATATATTATTAATCCAATAAATAAGTTTTATTTTAAGGCAAATTTTGTTTAATATGAACAAGATATCCATTCAAATCAGAGCCACACAGCTAATTTGTAAACCTTTAGTAAGACGAAGATCTGTTGCGATATAAATCGTAAATATTTTATTTAAAAGTAGCAAACGATTATTTTAATAATTATAAATTTTATTTTGTAAATAGTTGTGAAATTCAGATTGGCAACAGTGATATTTTTGGAACTTTTAATTTGTTGTTTAAAAACGATGCTGGAATTTTGAATGAAAATAAGTTGATGTAAATTTGATAATATTATCTACAATGTAATAAGATTTAGTTTCATAATAAGTTTGTCTGCATTCTATTTTTGTTGACGCACGAACACAACAGATTTACTAAAATGGTTTAAATAGAAAAATGATTATATTTTATGTAACTTAATTCAATAAATGCTCTAATAAATAACGAATTTTTGATTTTACATAAAGCTTCTGCTGTCGAAATCACGAATAACAAAATGCTCTTGAAACACTAATATTTTAAATAAAAAGAGTTAATTTCCAATCAACTAAATCAATCACTTAAACTGACTGATTTATGAAAATTTGAATATCACTATTCAATAAAAAAAAGGATAATTTTAGATTTTCCATCGATCGTTTCAAAAAAAATACGCCAATCAGCGCGCAGGTTTCTCAAGATTAGTTGGCCTAAAATTATGAAAATGGTGAGTTTTTCTAAATTTTTAACCTTCAAAACTTCATAAATAAGTCTTAGTTGATCGTGGAAAATAGAAACATTCATTCATTTATTTAAAATTTGGTGTGTCCAGAATATTTCTCAGAATATGATACCTTACTGCATTAAATTTAGATTTCATAATTTTTGAAATATATTTATAGGCTAGAACAAAATATTATTATTGATTTCATTTCAATCCTTTTGAAAGCAAAACTAAAAACTGAATTTTATGCTAAATCTGAGAAATTTTTGTTGAATTATTCTTTGAGATATTACATAAATTATCAAAAATATTTTGTAGTTCACATAAGACTTAAATACCGAGATATTCTGTTTGCAATACTCATATTCAATAATAATAGTAATAAATAAATAGCAATAAAGATGACAAATAAAATAAAACGCTTGGTTTTATTAAAAAATATCTTTATATTAATTGCAATTTCATCATTTTCACTTTAAATTAAAGTTGACGTTTTACCGGAAATGACAACAAATTAGCAAAATATATAGAGTAAATTGAACGAAACGATCTAAACAACAGTATAAGTTTGGTATGACTATCAAAATTTGAAGATTAAAATTGTTTTGTTTGAGAATCTATTAAGAGACCAGTTACTTAAAATATTTAATTGAAAATTGTAGCGAGCGGTAATATTGGCGAACCGGCTGGTCGCCAAAGGCGGCTAGTACTAAATAAGATTCTTGGCCTATTTATTTTCGCTATAATAATAATACCTCTCAAGTTAAATAGAGTTTCAGGTTAGAGTTAGCTTTAATAGTTTATAAATAATATAATGTTAACATTTATAATCAATAATATTATTATATATTACGATAAAATGATCAATTTCTTCATTCTCATAACAATATAAGAACGATTTTTAATTAATTTCAGATGTACAGTTTTTAATTATTAAAATAGCGATTATTTGCATTTATTAAATAGCATATTTTGATTTTATTTATTAGACTTTAAAAATTTCATTACGATTGAAATACCAATATATTTGAATCAAAAATTTATTAAAGCATATAAAGAATTTACGATCTGAACTGGATTCTTACAGATTAAAATGATTTCAGATAATATAGGCATAAAAGTTTAAAAAGATAGAAATCTTTTGTTCTTTTTTTCATTAAACAGAATTTTAGCGATTTTCACCCATAAGATTTAATATATAAATTTTTTGTTGTTGTTGAAACCTTCCGATACACAACTTTACCATCAAGACATAACAGATCATCTCTTGGTTGACCTACATTTTCACCCAATGACTTTAAAAACTTTATCCGTTCATGAAATACAGCCGTAAAATTATTATATAGAAGTCATATGTTTTGAAATACAAATGAACGAATTAAGAGAGCTAATAAATATTTACTTCCAAGAGAAAAAGTAAAATACCTCGCTCTGTTTTCCTAATCTACGTTCCAATTCCGTAATGACAATCATTCCGCTTTGATTCAGTCGCCTAATCGATATTTTACGCACTTTTGAAGCTGCTGAAAATAGTTGATACAAAACTAGGATACGCAATCTTTTTGAGCATTTAACGAAATGCGACAACATATATAAACAAATTATAATTATATAAAACATATGCATTAACCTGAATATCAGATTACACAAGATGGAATAAGTGAAAATAAAGGAACGGCGGATTACTAACTTTAAATGCTATGTTTAATAAAAAAAAATGTGTCAAAAAATTTCAATCGTAAATAAAAAATAAACAGTTTTTTTTTCCTCTTTATGACTGATTGTAAAAGTATAAAAAAGGTACACTCATACAACTCTCCCCCCTTCCCAACCTTTTCTTGAAAAAAGTAAATTAACAAAACTAACTAAGTCTTAACAGTAAGGGTGCATCACTACTGTGAATAAAAAGTTGTTCAAAAGTATTTAGTGTTTATTTATATTATCCATCGGTCATTTTGTGGATTATGCCAGGTTACCACCCATCCAATGTTGCGGATAATTGGGAGTTGACTGCACTATATAATTTCGACTAAACGTCATTTGTTTAATTGTTAATTTTTGTTTTCCGTCTTCGTATAAAAGTATCAACAGACTGGAAGAGACAGATGATAGATTATTTTAAAGCGAGACGGATTTATAATATTTCAATACATTTCTAAATATTATTAGTAGTCTTAAATGGAAGTTGGATCGTTTTGAAAAATTAAACACAACATGCATGTATTATAAATTTTTAAAAGATTTTGTTTTCCTTTTCATCTAAAATAATATTACTACGCATATGCATAAAGAGTTTTCTGTCTATTCGGCTATCCGCCATAGTCCTGGTCAGAACGGGATGTTTATTCGAAGTTTTCTTGGAACTTCCTCAATTCCAGAAAATTTCCTCTAAATGACGAATTAATATAATTTATTACTGTGTTGAAGTTTCGTTTAAAAATTAGTAATTCATTTCAGAAAAAAGAGCTCCTCTTCATAATATATATGTTGTTGTTGTTTCTAATAACATAGACAAGCCCAATAACTTTAAATCATAATATTACATATATATATATACTGTTAAATCGCATACATTTGAAAACGAATTATTTAGCCTTTTATATAATAAAAAAATACATTTTTTTTACCTCTTCATATTTTAAAATACTATAAATCTGAAATAAATGAAATTTTACGGTTTTTCATATTTCCAAATCATGCAGAATTAGATTTTGGTTCTAAATATCCGATTGCATAATTGGTACATAATAGTTATATTAAATGGATTTAACAGGATAGAATAATATTTAAATGTAGATATATATTCACATATCAGCTAAAACGACGAACATAACTTATTATATTCGCATCCTGTACGAAAAGTTTAGAGTTTAAGAGATTATGACGTATTACTCTATTAGCGAATGAGGCCCACTGCGAAAGGAAATTTTTTTTAATTATGTCTTATTGCATTTTGTATCGATTTCTTAGATTAAAAATTGGGAACTTTTTTTTGCTCCTTTACGTTGCATAAATATCAAACGAAAAACATGCTTAATTTTCAGCTAAAAGTGCTAGGAAAAAAAAAAAAGTTGCAGCAAAGCTACTGAAATTTTCCATAAACTGTAGTAATTTATCAATTAAATTTTGCATTAATATAAGACTTTTATAGGTAAAAGAAAGAAATTAAACCTGAAATAATTTGCTTCTATGCATTTCTTTTCTACTAGAAAAATGTTCAACAAAGAGAAATTGCTATGATTTCATTACACATTTAAAAATTAAAGATGACTTCTAAAAAACCCTTTTTAACAACAGAATTAAAACAAATAACTAAAAGTATCAAAAAGAATAAATACATGTATTTAGTAAATTAATTGTCTAAACATTATAGTTCACTGAAAATTTTTTATAATATTTTTCGAAATATAATTAAATTCCAGGTTTTTTTGTGAATAAAAGTAATTATCTATATTAAAAAAAGTAATCGCACATTTTTGTTAATACTTTAAAAAATTATTAAATATTGAAACTAATATCAAATATTATATAATGAAATGAAATATTATATTTCAATCAAAAATTAAGTATCGTATATAAAGGAAAGATCTTAATGAAGTAAGAAAGTTTCCCTTGCCTCTTTTTAAAAACTTTTTTAAATAATATTTCAGCAGTTTTTAAGAATAAAGTTTAATATTAAATTACTTTAATGTAAAATCAGAAGCATTTCATAAACATTTGCCTTAATATTTAATATTATTTGCCTAGTCAGAACATTTTTTTATTTGCTGTTCTCAGTTTAAAAGTAGACAATTTTATGAGGAACATAGGATAATTGTATCATTTAAAATTATTTAAATTATGCATCCAAGACACTAGGCTTTTTTCTCCGTTTTATTCTAAGAAATAAAAAGCATTCGTCACATCGCAAAGTTCTGAGAAGAAAAGTATTTTCTAATAAGAGGAACTCCTTTTAATTTAATGTTTGATTATAATGATCAAAAAATGTCGTAAATGAAGAATTTATTTTTAAACGACTTTGATAATTAATAAATAAACTAATGTTAGTAAAGTTTTTTTTAATCAAACAGTATCACACATCTTTTTTCACACATCAGTTTTTCTTTTCTTTTTATGGAATTAAATTATTTACTTCTTATCACTTTTATTATAAAAGATAAAATATGTTAATATCAGAATTCTAATCTAAGTTAGTTAAAAGAAAATTTTAATAAATGTTTAATAGAATAAAAGAGAAAATAAAATTAATTTCTTACCTTTGGCATCACTGTGGCTTAAGATCCAACTTAAATTGAAATGCCTTCAATGTTGATCTGAAACTGCGCAATTGACACAGTATCTTTCACAAGATATTGCAGTTACTGAACAACTACATTTGGAGAGTTCTAATCTCAATGGATATATTTCCCGAAGATATTTTACATATATAAAATGTAAATTTTTTCGAAAACTAGTCTTTTTTTTAAAAAACTAAAATTCCATTCTTCTCAATACACAATCAAAGTTGGAATTCGAGACCTCAACAATTATTCCATCAGAAAAGAAAAAAAAAAGAAAAAAGAAAAAAAATCATTTTCAAACAATAGAAACTTATCAATCGTTAAATAATTTTGTTTCAGTTTCAAAATGGGTCGTGTTCCACATATTTTTAATTCCAATAACTATCTTCAGAAAATTGAATTTTAGATTATTGCGTCACAGAATCACATAGATGATTGATCCAGAATTATTACGCAGTTATGAAGTATCTTCAAAAATAAAGAAATGTCATTCAAAATTTTTCCGATTCAAAAATTCTAGAAGAACAAACAGAAAGTTGACGAAAAGTCAAACAAATTCTGGAACACAGAATATTCGGAACATCGTATGAAGAAGAGTTCCACAGAATTACGCAGTTTTCCGGAGAAGATTACAAAGAATTCCTCAAGAATCATAATAGTAAAATAAAAAAATACTAAAAGCGAAAAGAACAAGGGCTTCCGCCTGGATTAAAACTGATTTCTCCAAGACGATGAATTTCGCAACTGAGTGGAACGCATTATTCGTTGACAATCGCCTTTCGCGGGGACATGTGCTTGATTGTTGTTAATACCGATTATTATTGCGTAGTTCTGGAGAAACAGATCTCCACACACTTGCGCACTGTAACAGCCTGCGCTGCTTTCTGCCTTAGCAGAGTACAGAGGTTGTAAAACTATCTTTGCCGAAGTTTTTCCCCCTACGTTTGCCAGTGGAAATTCCCCATATTATGACGAGCGATACGCTGCGATCTAAAGGAGCTGCTTGCGTCAGGGAGGTTTATATATCCATTGAGAAATTTATTGGTTGGCGATTTTTATATATATAAAAAAATTGCATTTGTGAATCAGCCAACCGATTCAAATGCCGAATGATACTGGGAAATTCAACGCAATATCTTTCTGTTTAATATTTTAATGACATAATTGTGTTTTTCTATAGTTTAAATTCACGTGAATCATTACAAAATATATTTAAATTTCCTGAAACAATTCGATTTTCGATAATTTAAAAAAGGAAAACGATTTTGAAATCATATTTAAATTTTTAAGCTAATATTTAATCGTTTGCTGTAAGTTTATTTTTTAAAAAACCCATGCATATGTTTAATTGATTGTAGACGAAATTTGTTCGGTAAAAGTACTATTTAAATAATTTATCTTTATTACTAATTAAATTAGTGATCAAAGAATAATTTTGCATTTAAAAATTATCCCTGGTAAATAATTAAAATATATTGTCCTCTAAGAGCTAAATAATAATTTAGAAAATATTGGCTATAGAATTCTTTTCTATGAAATAAGACTTCGTTTTAAATGCAATAAATACGTCTTTTTTTTTAATTATTTGAATTTGAAAATGTAAAACTCAATCGAATTTTTTAATCGAATTGATTTTAATTTTTTAATTTAAAGATTGTAAAGAGACAATTTTAAGAAAAAAAAATTCGATATTCCTTGAAATATCAATTTATTTAATCCAGAAAGAAAAACCCTTAATAACAGTTTTGGAATTCCTATTCATTATATTTTCATAATCATATAAAATAGAATTGCTTAAACTTTTTACTTCTGTGAATTTTTTTGCGATTAAAAAAATGGTACAAAAATTAGAAAATGAACAAATTGTAAAAAGTAAATTTATGAAAAAATGCAAAATATAATCATTCAACAAAGATCAATGGCATGTTTTAAGTTAAGGCTATTTTATAAAAAATATTTTTTCTGCGAACATTGAAAAAAAAATTTAAAGAAAAAAACATAGTTAATGTTTTTATAACGCAGTCAATATTAAAAAATTCCTGGCACCGAAATTAGAAAATGAACAGAATGTGAAACGTTAATTTATGAAAAATACAAAGAAAAAAAAACCATTCAGGAGATTACTAACACGTTTTAGTTTTTTAAAAACTTTATTGCGAGCATCGAAAAAAAAATAATAAAAAACGTTAAGAAGAAAGCAGAGTTAAAATTTTCATAACGCTGTTAATATTCAACTTGATTTCACTTGCAGACGCTTTTCAAAGTTTTAGAAGCCTTATCTACATATATTTAAATATTTATTTCCAAAATATTTACTGGTTATCGTTCAAAGTATTATATTTGCTGATTTTTTCAAACTCACGAAAAAATGTTTTGATTGGAACTACCGAAATGTGAGTAAAAAGTTTTAAATTTACATCTTGAGATGCTGAAAGTTTCAATGGAATAAGTGGAAAGGGATAAAGATTTAAATTGTTATTATTAACATTATATTTAAACATTGTAATTTACATCTCTAATAAGAAATACATATGTCTCTCTGTCTATTTGTTGATGCATCGTAAGATATACTTTACATTAACGCCAATTAATGTTATTCTGAGATTCATTACAGGGTTTAGTTATTTAAAAATAACAATGCGAATAAAATAACTTAATAAAATAAAAGTTCTCAGTTTTTAAAAGTAATAATTCTAACGCTTGTGGCAAATTATTAAATAAGATTCAACATTTAAAATAAATAGCTTAAAACAACGACGTCAATATTCAAGAAAACTAAAAACATTATATATATATTTAGTTTTAAAATACATTTAAAAAAATTGAAATAATAAAATTAATTATCTGTATGAATAAAAATAAAATTCATGAAAAAATAGTATACTCTATGGAAAAATCAATGAATTTTGTCTAAATTCCATTCTAAAATACTACGTCAAACTAAAAATAAGATTTTAACGATGATTTTGTAACAATAAATTGAATAATTAACATTTTTTAATTGAAAACTTCATTAGAAACGATTATTTTATTTTTACACATATCATTTCTTTGGAATGAAAACGTTATAGATTTTTATAATAATATTTATTAAGTTGACACTTAGAGTGCTTAAATAATTGTTTTATTATTATTCTTTAAGAATTTTAATAGATTTTTTTGGGGGGAAATGAGCTTCATGTTGCTTTTAATGTTTGATTTGCATGGTTGGCATTAATCTAACAATCTATAAGTTTGAAAAGTTGCTTAGTCCAAATGATATTCTCATTCTATTTGAAAAAATAATTTTGAAAACCAGAAGAGGATCTTTTTGCCTTGCATTATTTTGTGATATAAAACATTTCTAATATGTATTTCTATTATTTCTTTAAGTGCTTCTTAGGGAAAAAAAAAACTAATATATATACACACACACACGCACATGCACACACACACACACACATACACACACACACACATATATATATATAAATTTTTTAAATAAATATTTTTGTTTGCATGCGCACTCCGTTGAGTATTATTATCAAAAATGTTTCTATTTTTTTCTTATATTTCATGTTTGTATTTGGCTATCAATATTTAATTTAATGTATTAATTCTAAAATGGTTGTTATAAGTGTTAGTTATGTTATAATCTCTTCAAATTTTATTCACTGAAGCTTAATAATTGTTGAAGTAAAAGTATCGGACATTTAATCAAATAAGAATTATTTTATTAATAAAAAATGAAAATACTATCATCCCGAACAATACGGGTTATATCAATTAATAACGAATAAAGAATAAATCTGAATTTATTTCGGGTGAAGCCGAGTAATAATGACAATTTTATGCAAATTAAAATAAATATATATTTACATTAAAACTGTGAAATTTCAAATAATTAATGAGAATGGCAAAAATTCTTCATTACTTTCTATTTTATAATATAAAAAAAAAGAAAAGAAATAATTATAATTTTACAGATTGTTTCATAAACACTATGAAACTTATGGAAATCACTGAATAGAAAAATATAAAATATTGTGAAAACAATTTTCTTTCTGTATTAATGTTTCAAGCAATACAAAAATGTAAAGTGGATTTTTTAACAGAATATTTGATTTCATTAGATTTTATGCACTTTTTATACATTGCATTTTTTGCATAATTATATTACATGTTATTTCAATGCATTTAAATGTTTCTATGGAAAAAGATTTGTGCTACTTTCATCAATTATACGAAATTTTATAGTGTCAATATGTAAGAATTTAATTAAATTACTAGATTTTTTTAAATAATTTTGCTAGAATAATTTACCATAATTAATTACCTTATTGCTAGAATTTTAAATAATACTTTTAATAAGAATTTTTCGTTTAAAGATAAGATTTTAAAAAATTGTTATATATTGTAACATTATGAAAGATATAATACTTAATGAAAGCTGTAACTTTAATGTGCAACTAATTAATCTTTTAATCAACCAATTAAATATCAAACTTTAACAAACTAATTAGTTACATAATGTAACAATTTTAAAAGGTGTTAAAGATATTTTTATAGTATTTATTGCTGAATTTTAAAAAACTTCAAAGCATTTTCATTTAAATTTGTGTTTCTAATAACTGTTCTAAATATAGTTTCTGTGAAAAATGACATTATAAAAATGTAAGAGCTAAAGTGGGATTATCAGAAATCATTACAGAACAAAAAAGATGCGCGAATAAAAAATTCCACTTTATAATGATGGAGTATGTATTAGAGCAAAGAAATTACTAAGGAAGTATAAAGAGAAAAAGAGTTTGAATATAGCGTTTTATAAAAAAATAATTAAATGCTATATTATAAAGATTAATCAAATTACAGGTTTATCATATACTTTAAAAGCATATGCTGTACATTCTAAAATTAGATAACATCTTATTCCATCATTAATTATCTGTATTCGGAACAAATCGACTGGTTCCAGATTAAAATATCTCTAAAAGAATACGAAACTATTATCGAGATTAAATATTAGCAATGTTTTAATTGTAGATTTTGTGAATAAATTCTAAAAAAAATTAAATTTTTAAATTATATTTTATTTTCTGAGATACTGCTGAATAACGGATTAAATAAGAGTTGTGGGTTAAAAAAGTTTTGTTCAATTTAAATATTGATTAGAAATTTTCAATAAATTTTATTTTTCTATTATTTAAATAAAAGTTATTAAAATAAAAGAAATATTTCTATATCAAATTTCGGCATTTGTGATTTTTCTCCAAGTCTTTATTGTATCAATTAAATCACAAATTAGAATACCGTTTTCATATCAAACAGCGAATTAAATTACATTTAATACATTTTCTTAGTTTTATAGTTAAAAAATAATTATTTTATTCCATTTATTTGTAAAAATTTAGTACTAGTCAAATTATTCATTATTTCTGATTAAAATACCAAAAATCAGATCGTACTTAAACTAATAAATATGAATTAAAATTGGTCATATGTTTTAAATTTGAAGAAAAGAAAGTTCTTCCATCATATTTTTATGAAAAAATAAAATACGATTTAAAAAAGTAATTTAATTCTTTGCACAATTATTCTCTTGAACATTTTAATTTCATAAACATATAGAAAAAGAAAATATATCAAACGATAAATAAATTAGTATCGGAACTTCATCATTTATATGAAACCTAAAATCGTTATCCCAAACAACATTTTTGTAACCTTTAAAAAATAATTGTTAAATATTAGAAAAAGCAATTCAATGGCATTATCTAATATTATCGCATATTTTCAAAATTATTTTAAAGAATTTTGAAAATAATATTGAGTTTATTAAGCGTTCCTTAATGAGCAATGTGAGGTTTTACATCAAATGTGTGCAAATTCTACACTTGCATTTTTAGATGCACACGTTAAGTAACATCCGTTTATTTCTATAACATTTGTTTCAGTTAATTAAATCTTTTCATTTTATATAATTTTTCATTACATTCATTCATTTATATAATCTTTTATTACATTCATTCATTTATATAATCTTTCATTACATTCATTCATTTATATAATATTTCATTACATTCATTCATTTATATAATTTTTCATTATTCATTAAAAATTTTTCATTATCACACTTTTTCCTCAATACTTCAGTAACATAATTTATTTGGAGATATCTTATCTTTAATAGAAAGCAATATACTTTCATTTCTTTTTATAAATTAACTATTGAAATAAAGTTGTATTTTTTTATTGGTATTTGCTGTCTATTTGGCATTTAGGTATAACAATTTATTTATACAGAACAAATATAAATAATGATAAAGCAGACTAATAAATAAGACTCAGACTTATATTGAACTAAGACGATTTTTTTTATAAATACTTTAAATCAAATGAAGGAATTCAGTTATTAAAAAAAAATTCTATCTTAGATAATCTTAATTATTTAAAAATAAAAAATAAAATAAGACTGCATTATAAATTCCAAATTCTTCATTCATATCTCGAATATGAAGCTTTTTCTTTAACATTTCTTATAAACTATATAAACTAAGTTGGTTGTTGCCAAACTCCGTATTCTAGGTTATGAGAATCATCGTCTGATGAAATTTTCGCCAATGGTTTTCCATAAAAGGATATTGATTACATTTAAATCCCTATGAAACTAATATTTGTAATCACATTTTCTAATTTCAAATTCATTTAAATTTCAGTTAGGAGCTGAAATTCCATTACCAGAGAACGCTACCCTATGAAGAACTTCAATAATGCAATAAAACCAACATTTTCTCTTGTTTAACATTTCGCAGTATTCTCAATAAATTGCGTTCCGCATTTTCACATATTATAATAACAGTAGGCTTAATAATTCCACACTTCTTGATAATTTGTATTGTTTTCTTTTCAAAAAAAAAAGTGTGTGCATTTTTGAGCTCAAAAGAGAAAAAGTAATATATACTTTATGTGGATATATAAAGGTATCCTATATTTTTTATTTTCATTTTGTTACAGATGATAAATATGTATTGCTATTGTTTTCAAATTCATAAATTAATTTTTTTAATTGTTCAGGTAAATTAAAAAAATGTAATTTGAAATAAGAATTTTTTTTCTGATTTTTCAATAAAATGTAACAATAATTATATGTAAGTAGCGGGAAACAAAATAAATCAATAGCTAAAAACAGACAAATATACATGTATATTAAAAGATAAATAATATTTCAGATTCAATAGTATTTTTAATTAGTTTTATTTTGCTCTGTTCGAATTAAAAAAAATTTTTTTTTCAACAAAACATATATCACGCAATAATATTTTCACGTGATAAAATAAAAGATGAAATTCTCTTTCTATTTCTATTGCATCACATGAAATTATCTAAATGATTACAGAAATTTGGTTATTTATCAATTATCTTATGCCTCACAAACAAAAGTTTTTCCTTTTTTGTTCGTTTATATAAACAAAATTTAAATTTCTGAATGATAAATAATGATAATGTTTACAAAAGAGGACATATAAAGGAAATTCATTATTTAAAGTAAAACTATAGAAATATTTAGCTGACTTCAAAAGATTTCTTAATTTTAATAAAATTATGAAAAATTTTTGTTTTTTAAAAATACATACAATTTTTTAAATATTAAAAAAAAAGGAATAAACATCTATTTTTCGAGTTTTAATTTCTCTATATTTTTATAATTTGCATCAAACGATTAGTTGAAGTTATAGTTTAATAAGTTAGATGATTAAATTTTTTGTTGCATTTTACTTTATGAAATAAATAAAAATTGTTATCAATTTAAATAGAATGAAAAGACATTACAGTATAAATACATTTGAGTTTTACATTATAAATTTCAAATAAACTATTAATTATTTTTCGAATATTTAACAAATCTTTCTAATGTTATGAAATTTACAAAGGTAAAAATACCATTATGAAGCAATGAAAGATAATATATCACTAAAGAAATTCTTCTAAAATGGTTTGAAATATAAACAATACGCTTTTAACTGATATTATATTAAATATTTTTAACTTCAAAGAAACTTATTTTAATGTATTACAGCTTATCTACACTGCGTTTTAAATTGATTTGCTTTCAAAGTATTAAAATAATAAATGTTTTTGTTTAAGCTTTATCTGAATATGCATTTGAAACATTAAAATGGCATATTCTTCAAATCATGCTACATATAATTACAAAAGAGGAAAATTAAAGAAATAATTTCATGTTTTTATGAATTTCTGCAGCAACGAAAATTCGAAGAAGCAATTATGAAATGGAATTCATGTGCTTTTCTTTTCCAACTTACTGAAAAGCAACGTCTTCAAAATACTCGTTTTGTGTTCAAAAATAATAGACAGTAATATTATTTTTTGTCAAGAAATGTTTGCATTTCGATATTGTTTTTCGGTTACTTTCACAGACTTTTCTTAGAATTTATTGAGCACTTTTTGAAGTAGGGTTTAACGTATTTAGTTTATTTTGTTATTTTAATACTTTTACATGTTCTTAATATTTGTGTGTTATGTCTTACTTGGGACAAAAACGCAATTCTTACTGATAAAAATATGTATTATTCACCTTTAAATGTGCTAATTTCAGTTTACTAAAAATCTGTGTCTACTTAAGTCTGTTTGATTTTGAAAACACGAAATTTTGTAATCTATTTTTTTCACTCACTTCATGTCAGTTGTGAAATGATAACAAACTATGCATTATTTTAATATTTTCAGAGCTTTATTATTAAATACTTGATTACTTTAAATTAATTTAAATTTTAAATAAGTGAACTATTTTGGATCGGAATTAAAGAAAATACCCGATTTGAAGATTCCATGATATTTATCTTGCCAAACTATTAGTGCTTAATAAAAAAAGAAGAAAAAATTATATAAAACATTTCTACTTTTTAATGCACTAGTAAAAATGGTTTTAAAAGTTTTTTTAATTGATAGTAATTCATTTATTTGGTTTCTATATTGCTAATATGTTAGTCTATACTTTTTAAAAAAAATTTTAATTCACATATTTAATAATATCGTTATATATTCCAAAAACTCGGCATTTTAAATTCTGATAATTATTTATTTTTTTATTTTATTAATTCTAATCTTTTTTTTGTTTTCTTCCTTTGCTCTACTTAAAACGTAAAATTATTTTAAATAATATTTTAAAAGAATTCATTGAACCGCTATCTAAAATCTCTTTTAAATATTCAATAAAAACTCGATAAATTTTCAATCAATAAAACAGCAAGTTGTTTTATTTAAAAATGCTTTTAACATAACGATTTTTTACTTGGATATAAGAAGTTACTAAGTACTTCAGTGATTCAAAGCCTTTATGTATTTTTAGATTCATAAAAGCAATTTATATATTAAGTCATAAATGATACTGATATTTGTAGTGCTTTTGAAGACGGATTAAATTTTCATTGACCAAATAAAAATATAAAAGTTATCAACACCAATTATTTAAATACGTACATCTCCAAAAATTTACATACGTACAGAGTTTTGGAAATTTGGAATAAGAATGGTATTTGGGTTAAGCAGAGATATATGTAATCATATATAAATTTATTAATATCTCTCCTTAATTTTATGAATGGATTTACTATTTTCATTCACGATATAAAAAATTAAATACATTTTTACAAGTAAAAATTTAAGTAGTTCATATAATAAAATAAACAAATTTTTAATGGTAATTATTGATAAAAATGGACGCCGGCATAAAATATATTTAATTTAACAAAAACGTTTTCGATAGAAAAAAATCTTTTGTGTTAAAATCGTTAGTTACATTTTTATTTTATCATTTCTTTCATCTAATATAAGAGCATTATTTTTCTTCTGATTATTTTCGTCGTCATTATTTTTTGCTTAAATTATAACTTCTGCATTTAAATGGCAAAATTATTTCGGGAAATGCAAAATGATATGAGTTTGTAAAATATAGCAATTAACATGGTTTTATTTATTCTGCTGTTTCATCCTTGATTAAATTACTGTTCGTCAAAAAATTCTTCATGTTGATTAATATATCTTATCTAAGGAATTAATAATTCGTGAGAGAATAATTTTTTGAAATTAAAAATTTTTTTACTTTATTAAAGAACTTCTAATAAATTCATACTTTTCAAACATAAAGAAGGCGAAAAAATAATTCATAAAAATTTCCTTTTCTTCATTTATATAATTCTTGAACAAAAGGGCAAAAAAGAAATAGCGGTGCTATCTTTATAATATTAGGGATTTTTTTTCTCTACACGAAATAATAATAATTATATGAAAAAAACTATCTAGAACATTTTTGTAGCTAAGTTATTTCTTCAAGAAAAAAATTTCAGGGAAGCAAAAATATTAATTACATCAGCATAATTCAAAAATGTAAATCAACAGATAAATTCTTATTTACATATATTCATTCTAAACATTTTTTTCTAAAACTTAATCCTGAAGAGTTTTTTTTAACACGTTTAAACTATTTCTGATATAATTTCCTTTAATTATTTGAAATTTTATTAAAAATAAATTGCTTCTAAGAATTATTAGTTTCGGCTTATTCAGGGGAAACCAAAATCTATCAAAGACAATGAAGCAATCTCCCCTTGTGAAATGTGAAATATGCAAATGGATTAGTGATGAAATTATTATGTGTTTTAAAACAGCAGTTTGTCATTTAACTATGCTCATTAATATTTGAAGCTATTTTTTTAAATAGGGATGCTACAATGTAAATTTAATAAATAAGAATATTTTAATAACAATGACTCATTTTAAAAATTGTTATGGTTCTAAAATGTTTATGCATAATTTTTGTTGTCATTCTCGTAAAATTGTTCAGTCAAATTCAGAACCATCCAATCAAAAAATTAAAAGAAATTAAAAGTCACTTTGTTTACAATTGCTTGTAGAGTTTCTATTCCTGTTAAAATGGCATAAAAAATTCTGATTTTAACGTTTTATTTAATGTGCGAGGAGCAGATCAAGAGGTTCATCTAATGTTCAAAATAAAAATAAAATATATAACTTTTATTCGACTTTCTATTGTTAGATCGTATGTTGTTTATCATTTGTTTGAATAATTTTATGCAAAAAAGAATTTTATATTATGCTAAACGATAAAAAATAAATAGTTTCTTTACTAATAATATAATTTTTTAAAATTCTTTTTCCACTAGTATCTTATTTTGTCATCTAACATCTTGCGCACTTTTATTTATGACGAATTTCTTCATTACTTTCTCAATTATTTTGATTTTTCTATAGAAAATATGGTAATCCTATGAACGACAATTCGATGACAGTTTTAAAAAAATCTAGTAGGTTTAAAAAATGAATTTTATGCAATTAATAGATTTATTCCACTTTTTAATAAATATATTCATATTTTCTAACCACATTTTCTCAAGGATCTGTTACGTTGAGCCTTTAACAGAAATTGAACTTCATGCCATTTCGAAATTCGCAGTCATTCACCATATATTCTTCTAAATTTATTATCGAATGAAACAGAATTCCAGAAACACATCGAGAAAAGAATGAATTGCTGCGAATATTTCTAAAGTAAGATCTTTCATTTTAAAATCCAAGTCGAAGAACTCTTTTGAAAAGTTATTAAGTTGTTCATTTTCAATGTAGATAAAATAATAAGCAGTAATTCTAATCTTAAAAATATTTTTTAAAAATCCATATTCATCTTCTTACTTTTATACGCGTGCTTGAATTATAATATTCGACATAAAAAAATGTATCAGATGCATGTAATGGAGGAGGGGCTGCAGAAAGAATTCTGAAACAAAGAAAAGAGTGGATAAATCGAAGAGACTGTGGGAAAAAGTTATATACATTACCATAAAAAGAAAGTAGAAAAAGAGAAAACTTAATTCAAAGAAAGGATAAAAAATTCTAAGAGAAATTTATGGTTCATGTTTGTGATGCATATAATGGAAAGTTGGAAGTAAGAAGAGATGAAAAATATATATGGATTAATTCCTCATATTTTATAAAAATTATATTTTATTCCTAGCATTTAAGAATGACATTCCACCTTTTATGACATAAAACTCCAAGACAAATGCAAATAGACAACAAACAAAGACAAATGCATTTCGATAGGATTTAAGTTTTCGTAAGAAATGCAACATGAAATCAACCATCCGAGAACAAACTAATGCTTTTTATTCATAAATTTGAATCAAACCTCCAAAAATATAACCATGCACTTTTGCGTGTTTTGAAAATAGTAATGGGCAATTTTTGGCCTATAGCGATTAATAATCTATAGAAAGTTTTGGAAGACAAATTAGGAAATATATGCATATTAATTTTATAATATTATCTTTGGGATTAGGATTTAGAATGGTTGGTATGAACAAGAGCAATGAAATTGCCAATTTAAAACTTACCAATTTTGTTTAAAAGCATTCTTTTATATTATGTCAGAATTGACAGATGCCATCCATGACCATGGCATAAACTTTCAAATTACGAAGACCTCAGACATAAAGCCTAAAATATCAGTGTATCAAAAAAAAAAAATCTTCTTCAATCTATTATCCCAGATATGAGTTTAGTAATATATAAGTATTATGATGCAAACCTATTACGAATGCTACCCTTTCCATTAATATTTGGCTTCTTATGCTTTGCATATTGCCTGAATTTTTCTCTCTGCATTTCTTTCATAGATCTCGAAAGAAAGATTTCCTCCCAAAAGGTTTCAGCGCAGTGTTGCAAAATTTAATCAAGGATAGAACTTCAAAAACATCCTCCTCCAAATTTTTACGTAACAGAGCTTGAAGTATTGCCATGTGACCTTATTGCCTTATATACGTCCTTGACATAGTTTCGTTTCAAAGAACTAACTCTTCACAGAGTGCTACAAAACTGAGCAAAACGATACTTAGAATAATATATAGGGGACTCTTCTTTTGAGTCTTTCGGTAAATCAGGTTCAATTTCCGTCCTGTTGCCTTCGTCTACCTTGCATATCACAAAGGAATATTCAAAGAGACCCATCTATAACCTTATGGGATTTCATAAACAAATATCTGAGCCATCTCCGAAATGAGTGACATATTCTTTCCAGCTGTCAAATAAACCGAAATTCTACTTGGTCCACATAGCGAGCGACAAAGCAATCACACATTCACAACAGAAGGTGACACACAGGCGTTACAGAATTTCATAAAACGCTCGGTAGGATGGCCAGGCAATCTTTGCATTCCTCTGGCAATTGTATAACCTCTTTTCAGCTAGTAATAAAACGCCCATTGTGTGCTGCTGTTTTCCAACCTCCAAACTCATCAGATGATTATCCAACAATGGGGATCCTCCCGTCAACTCTTGAGCAGCAAGAACAAAACAGTCGCCTATAAACTGGGGAAAAGTGAAAAAGAATCTGTCGAGCTTACAAGAATGGGTGCATGGGCATTCTTATAGGCAAGTAATGGATCCGCAGTCTGAGACAGGAAAAAAAAAAGGAGACAGCAGCACAATGAGCAGTGGTAGCTCTCTTACCCTCGCTTTGATTTATTGTTGGTTAAATGACCCGAAAAGTCGAAAACAGAACTACGTGGCGCGATGAATGGCCTTCCCGCTAGAAATTTCTCAGATGCATATTTCACAACCCTCGGGCGTCTTTTGGCTCAAAACAAAGGCTCTGAAAACTTCCGATTAATGATCGCGAGAAATATTTAATCAACGAAACGGTTGCTTCACAAATTCGTCTTTTCAAAGCCGGGACACATTGTGTAACTTTGAATGAATGGGAATAACGCAAGTTTTTAGAGTTTTCCTGCATTCAATTCAGACGAATTCAAGTTGCCAGACGTACAGTCTACTTTAATTCATCAGGAATCAGTATTTCCTTGATTGCGAAGTCCTGGTTATTTGCTTATTTTTTTAAAAAATCATGATTTTTATTGCTGAGGATAGATTGGAACAAGAAGGAGTGGTCTCCACAAAACTTTCTCGGATACTTTCTAATAAACTTGTCATGCTAGAGAACGCCTTATATGGCAATGGCGTACAATAATTATTAAATACTACTTTTGGAGTGAATTTAGCGTTATAGTGTCATCCTTGGAGAGTTTTTATTTTGAGCGAGTATCCTAAAATCGAATTTGTGTTTTAGAAACGTTTTATCTCAATCAATTAAAACAAAGATTCGACACAAAACTGCACTCATCTCGAAATCCCATACCTAATTTGATATATTTAAGTCATTGCTTTTTTGAATTTTCGCGTTGGCATGTTTCTAAATGAACAGACCGTTGTTGGATTTCGCTCAAAACTTGATAGGTGTCTATACTACACATGTTAAATCTCTGCACCAAATCTTATCTATCTAGTTCTCTCCGTTTGGTTAACTTATATTCGAATAACAGAATTTTCTCTGAATAGATTTTATCCAAAATTTGATAGAAATCAGCAAATTTGGTGTAAAGACTGTATACGAAATTTCATCCGTCTAGCTCAAAGCAGTTTTGAGTTATCTTTGTCACAAACTGACGGACATTTTCCAAAAATGCGTTTTTCGAACTCAGGGAGGTCTAAATAGTAGAGATTCGTCAAAATCTGGAATTCGAATCTTTTGACGATTACTATACTTTCTACTACATACACGAGAAAGTAAAAATGCTTCGAATTCATCTTTCGTCTGAATTTTTACGATTTCTGATCATAAACAAATGGTTGATATTAAAAAAACAAATTAAAAATTAGTGAGCTTCATTTCATTTTAAACTTTCAGGATCAAGGAATTGTGCAACTTGGATGAAAATTAAATAACATAAATTTCAAAAGTTTTTGAATATTCAGAAACTCTCTGAATCCGGATCAATTAAAGTAACCAGACGTCCAGTTATATCGAGGGAAATCCCATTTTTTTACTGTTGGGGGCTAGACTGAAACTATGATTCGAAGTCTTCTCGCTTTTGAATTTTTCGGATCAATTTCATTTTCACTTATAAGTAAATAGTTTATATTATAAAAATTACTGAGTTTTATTCAGCTTTTATTGTAACTTTCTTTGCCATGCAAACACAAAGATGTTTACAACAGTTTGCTCGTCGCATTCGTCTTTTTAAATTTGTTTAAAGACAGCAAAACTACTTTAATTAGTAATCAAAACTAATAATTGCAATCTTAGTAAAGGTCTATCTAGATTATTTGAATAAAAACAATTGTAAACATCGCATTGCATCTATTTTTAACCGAAAGTATGTTTGAAAACCAATGCCCTGACAGCGATGCCAATAAAGTACTGAAAGCTAAAACCATATTTCTGAAAAACTCTTCTTTCTGACATTTCTAATAAATAATTTTTTTCCCTCTTGTTTTGTTATAACATTGCCAGCCTGAATGTTTTTTTTTTGTTATTTTTTTAAAGAAAATATATGTTAATTTTGTAAACACAGTATAGATAAGAATAGGAACAGCGGTAAAATTAATGTCTTTTCCGTGAACTTTGATATTTTTTCTATTTTACTAAATTTTGCTCGAGAGTATCTTGTCAGCAATAACTGGTTTCATTTCAAAGCCAACCCATCTGCATTTGTTCAGAATTTTTTTTTTACAAGTGAAAGAAATTCATTACGGGAATAATCAGTTTCAAACTTGGATATTATTTCACACGCAAATTTTCGAAAATTCAAATCTGGGTGACAATTTACAAATAATTGTAAAATTTGGGCACCTCAAAATCCAAACAGCATTGGATCATGTTCATATCTATTTATCACCATTTCTCTAACATACAACATTTATGAAACAATATATTAATTATATAAATTCATTTGGAAAATCCTTTAAATACTTTAACATTCCACTTACTTCTTTGGTGTACTTAAGACGCAAAATGTTAAAATTTGACTATCCCTTTAGGCCAAACCAATGCCTTTTACATTCGAATTCGGTACATTCGAATTCGACATAAAAGATGCTTCAACATGTAGAAACGGAAACATTCCAGAGACAATCACACCTGAATTCACTTTGCGTTCATTTTTCCCAAACATGTGCACATTTCCATCTCATCAAATCCACTGACTCAGCTCCTACCCACTGCCGAGTCTTTGACTCACACAGACGACAGCATTCTGGATCCACAAATGAATCAATTAAAAAGGAAAGAAAAAGAGAGAAGAGAAGAGAAGAAAAGAAAAATAAAGAAAAGGACATAAAAGAAGCCATCACAATGACACGAACAATGGATAGCAATTATAATCCGATCCGTAGCGTGGTTAATTTTTATGAACCACAACCACCACGAAGACCTGGGGAGGAAGGTACTTGAAGATAACCCGACGAGCGAGCCCGCTGACATGAGAACTGCCATTAAAACGTAAAAAGCACTTAGAGGGGCGTGTTAAAACGCCGATGAAAAGAAGACCCCGAATTTGTAAAGGAAAAAATATATGACCGGAAGTCGTTTCGGTAATGCGTTAAACTGCAGCGTCAACAATAAAAAAAAAAGAGCTAGAGGGATAGGAAGAAGAGAAAAAAAATTTATCTGGGTGGTTTCGACTTAGATTTCTAAATTGTAGGTAGAATAATAGAAGGCAGGGCACGCAAACAGAAAACAGTATAGAGTATCATCCCCCTCAATGAAGAAGAAAGGTTGAAAAAAAAAAATGTTATGTTCCTTTGCATCTGCTTGCCAGTCTGCAGCGAGTACGGCTGTGAGTAATTGCAAATGTGTATTTAAGATACGAGTAAGGAAATCGGCGAATTCCCAGAGTCGAATTACCTTGTAGGGAAATTTGAGTCATAGAAACAGGCTTAAATGAACTTTGGTGCTGCCCTGCCTTTTTTTCGGTGATTTTCATTTTACCGAACACCATTTTGAAATATGAAAACTATTAAGGAGTACTCTGTCATCATTATGGTTCAGTTCATTCAATAGAAAGATGAAATAAAGATATATATATAGATATATATATAATGTTTTAAAACCCGTTGATTACTTGTCTCTATATCAATAAAAAATAGATGTTATTGATATCAATTATCAAATAATATGATTTTAAACTTTTGTTTTAATATTTATCTAAATGTCTGCTAACTACTGTATTCTAACAACAATTCTTCCTTCAACAATAAAAAAAATATTGTTACAAATATTGCAAAAATTGTTTTTCAAACCAATAGTTGTTCTTGATATCAATTATTAAATCATCTGATATTAAACTTTTGTTTTAACGTTTCTCTGCTAACTAATATATTCTAGCAACAATTCTTCCTGCATATTCTTGTTCTTCAGCAATAAAAAATATTGAAAATAATTATTTAAAAAAAATCGTTGCCAAGAATATTTTAAAAGTAAATCACAAGTATCAAAAATTAAATATAGAGTTAATCGAAGTCTTATTGTTATCTAGTAATGGAGAATCAAAAAAATGCATTTTACAAAATCGTCTGCATTCGGTCAGTTAATTATTAAATTTTGAAAAATTGAAGAAAAAGTTACATTGAAATGGTATTGAAATCATTGAAAAAGTAAAATTTAGAATTTCAAATTAAAATAAAAAATATATGAGATAATTTGCTCCAAAGTTACAGCGGGAAAATTAATTGCGGAAATTAAATGCTCAAATTTCAATTTAATTTGAAAGAAATTATATTAATCTTAATTGTCATGCCTTTTAATTTCATATTCTGATTAAATCACGTTGAATTTCATTTTTAAGAGAAATTTTCCCTTATGGTTTTAAATGACATGTGTCAAATTCTTGTATTGTTATAAAGTTTTTTAACACTAAAATTAAAAGAAATAAATAAGGACCAAATCAGAACGGCATATCGAAGTTTAATATATTTCACATGCCACTATATCATGATTTTACATAAAATTCACATATAAATTATATTCTGGGTATATATTTTATTAAAATATAAGACATCAACAAAACAATTAACCCAATTTTTATATAAAAAATCCACTACAATGCACAACACTTAATAAAACAATGCAATAACACTTAATAAAAAAACCCAGTGCTCAACAAGTTATAATTAAAAAAATTTGCACTGCCGTAATGTATGCTTAATTATCATCTTTAATCTATGTTTATTTATCCCAAATAAGGCTGAATGATATATTTTAAGAGACTCTGTTAAAACGTATAAAAAAAGTCGAAAAATGAGAAAATTTAGATACATATATCATTATAAATAAGATATTATAGAATTCAAGTACAACCATTAATAATTCTTTATTGATTATTTATAAAAAAGGTCAATATATAAAATTACTTATAAATTGTTTTTCTTTTCTTGCATGTGCGTATTTTTTATTAAAATAATTAAAAAAACAAATAAGCAGCTGAAATTTGCTTACAAATGAACAAAAAGAAAAATGGAGAAATTTGAATACCACATTTGATTATAACTATCAAATTGTTTATGTTTTAAAAATTCATGCAAGGGTGTTTTATTGATTTAAACTTTCAAAAACATCAAAATTATTATTATTAGTATTATTATTTGCAGAAATGAATTTTTCAAATTCCCAGTAAAATCAGACATATTTAAATTTTTTTTGAAAACTCAAAATAAGCAATGGACGTAAAAGTGAACGAAATAAAACAAGCAACATGATAAAGTGAAATTTAAAATACAGCTTACAACCAAAATAACGAAGAAAAATTCAGCAAATATTTTTCATTATATTATAATAGGAAGAATAATCTAAATCAGGCCTTTTTAAATATTGGAACACCATGGGAAATATGAAAGGGACGGTGAGAGCTTATGATTTAAAATATGGCATTTGTACACTACTTACACATATAACCCTGTGTGAGGAAAATAGGTTAATAACTATGAGTCGAAATGGAATCAATTAATTCTATTTTAGCTAAGATTTTAGATGGATTGTACTTGAATCTAAACAGTGAGAGATATAGCGACAAAAGCTGAGCAGCGAAATAGATGGACTGTGATTATTTTATACAAAACAAAATCATTAAAATGTGTTGTGGATTGGCAACAACGAAATTGAAAAACTCTGCTTAGCTCATTAACTGTTTATTTAACTGCATAATTTTTATTTTATTAATTTTACATTGTTAACTATTTATTATTTCCTCATTTAATTTAATTTTATATTATTAAATATTTATTATTTCTACATTTAATTTATTTTTACATTATTAACTATTTATAATTTATGCATTTAATTTAATTTTACATTGTTAATTTATTATTTCTATTTAAATGATTAATTAATTAATTAATTGTTGTTTAACATTAATTAATTAACATTTAATTTT
>JAPMOR010015393.1:121598-134501 GCA_026543865.1 Argiope aurantia
ATTAATTGTTGTTTAACATTAATTAATTAACATTTAATTTTAATTTTTCAATGTTATCTATTTATTATTTCTACTTACCAGATTACCCGCGAATGTGATATAGAACGTTTTTACTTTTTCTCGCTTCGCTTGTGTTTATTCTTTTCCTCTGAGGTATTTTTATATGCTCAATGTTTTTCGGCAATTGATTAAAATAAATGATTTTTTTTTAAATTTAAACTATGGAAGTAAAATTTTCTTAAACAAGTTTATTCCTCATAATGAACTAAATTTTAAGAAGCGAATGTTTACATTTAAAATAGAGATCATAATACCCAAATTCCATAGTATTGGTAGAATATATTCAGATTGGTTGGTTGGTTTGCAGGGTTTAATGGCACAAGGGCCAGGCTTGGCCGTGCTACACCAACATAGGGTTAAAGAGAACAAGCTAGATTTTTAAAAGATTATCAAAAAAAAGTTTCATATCAAAAAAGCAAGCATAAAATCTACAAGTGAACAAAATATGGACTTTAAAATCCTGCCTTAATCGAGAGTACATACTATTAGAAGCAAAGATTCTATAAAGGTTAAAACCCAGAGATCCCAATCAAATCATAATATTAGAACATTTTTACATTTGTAAGAAAATCCCTAAGTAATAAGATTAGTACCATTTTCGAATGCTAACTTGCAATAATGATTATCACTTGGATTAGAAATAAATGCTGGAAACCTAGTTAAATTTTCCAAATATTTCCAGCCACCAAATCTCATTTCGTGGAGCCACACCACCTTGAAACATTGAAACGATGTCAGCAAAGTAATGAACCAATAAACACGACACGGGTACTGATTAAAAGAGAGGAATCAAATTTTCATTACAAACATCCAGACTCATTTCCATAATTTAAGTCTGACGAACGGAATTGGTTATTCAGTCGCATATTCTTGCTAACGATCATTTGACAACTCTTACACGTGATTTAACTCAGTAACTCTTTATTTGCCTGTTTCAATCTGGCATCGAGCTGGAAAAGCAAATCCGCCCGAAATATGCAGATTTTGATCTTGACTGCTAGTTAAGAAGTTATAGCCGATGGATATGCAATTAAATCCATTGAATTACAATAATGTAATATTATTTTTGATTTATTTTGTTTGGCAGATACAAATTACGTCAGTTAGTGTTAGCAACATTGTAAATATCATTCTTACAATTAGTTATTTTGTAATTCTTCTTGGGAAATAAACATTTTACTATGTCGGTTGTAGCTTTAAGCTATTAAAAGATAGGTAATTTTTATTATTTAATAATCCTCGACATTAATTTGCTATTATACAGTGGATATATATATTCATGACGCAATAATGAGTATCATTTAATGAAGTTTGATACATTCATGAATGTTTGGTTTTTTTTATTCGGCCAGTAATAATTTTGGAAATCAAACTTAGTAGAATAATTATTTTATATCATAAATTAAGGGATTGTATGCTGTATAGTAATAAAATTCACTAATGCTCAGATGAAAAAAAAAATTTAAAGCAGTAAATGATCTATTCTATAAAAATTATTAGAATACTAAGTAAATTTTATCCCTTCTGATTTTTAAAAAGTTAGTTATTGTTTTGAAACAGTTGCTATGCTTGTGTGCTTTAAAAAAGAATAAAAACTCAGCACATTTTTCCAGAAGATAGGTCCAAACCATTTCTTCATCTTTTAATATTATTTCTAAAATTATATTATTTTCTATTATCTTTATTGTTGATAAATAAGAGAGTCAATAATATATGAAATCCAAAAAATTATTCTGAACAAGATATACATTTTGTAAGAATAGAAGTCGAGGCGTATTTAGACATTGTTTTTCATCAAGAAGATATTCTGGAAAATCATCCAGATTTCAGTTTAAATATTTGTGAATTGTTCATGTGTTATTCATGTGTATATTCAACATTCACATGTGTGTGCACATGTGCTAATGCTTGCATTCAACATTTTTTGCAGTATTTCGTTATAAATGTTGAATTAAAGTATAGATAAAGAATAGCATATTTTAAAATCAATATTATTTCTTCATATTGTGGTTTAAATATAAATAAACGAGATGAAATTTCAGAATTTCAAATTGAATTAAATATATACCAAGTAAATCAAAACTTCAAATGAGATAAAATAATAAATGAAACAAAGTCTCAAACTTTCTTAAAGTTTTTCTAATCGAAATTTTCTCATAATTATTTTTACTATATAGAGCTTTAATTTTTTTCATCTAATTCAAATATAAACTTATATGAAAATTGTATGGAAAAATCATTTGCTGAAAATAGAAACTGTTAAAATGATTTTCTTTGTCTAAAGAAATCCTACAATTCTTTCACCTATCTAATATATTATACAAAATAATGCAATGTTTTAAAATAAAAATTTAATTAATTAAATTTCATTTTGAAAAAAGGGATTGAAGAATTTTGTAATATGCAACGTCTACGTCTACGTACCCTTCTCCATTTATGTTATTATCAATTAAATGACGTTGCCGTGTCAAAAGTTTCAAAAAAAGAAAATTTATATTAAAATAAAAAAATGACAAAATTGAAATCAAAACTAGTGAAAAAAAAAAAAAAAAACCCACTACTCTGAACTTGAAATAAGCAATATCCATTAAAAGTTATATTTGGAAAAGTGGTTCAAAATATCGCTAAACTCAGGAAATGAGTTTTTTTATTTTATTAATATTGTTATTATTTTATTTCTCAACAACTAAACAAAAATTTAGGTGTTTGTGTACTAATTTTTTTTCTTTTCTAATTTGTGCAGTTTATTACATCAGCGATAATAATTTAGAAAGTATGAATAATAATATTATTTTACGTAACAGAATCACATAATTTGTAATAATTATAAAGATATCGAAAAATTGTATTTTTGTTACTCAGAGATGAATTTTGAAATATGAATATTTAAATTTTCCCAAAATTTATTTATATTAAAGTCTTTTAGAATATATAATTTTTTCGATTATAATAATGACTATTGAAACTTTTTTTTAACAAAAATGACTATGACTATATCAACAATGACAGATGACTATGAAAATTGTATTTATTAAACTTTTGGTCCATTTTTCAGAAAAATGAATATTTTTATAATCGCATGATTCATTTCAAATTTTTAAAAAAATGTTTAGATTTAACTAAATATTTATTACTAATTTCAGCTTATTTTATCGTATAGAAATATATGCTTACATAAGTTTAGGACATAATATATTTATACCTGACTTATTTACTCTTTATACAAAGTAATGTATTTTTTACAAATTTACAAGAATTCTACTATTTTATCTTTTTTTCGTGTGTCTAAATAAATAATGATTTTAATTTTATTCCAAACCATGGAAAATCGTTTTCTGTTTCAAGAATTCTTTTACAAATACATAAGGAAAAAGACAAACTCTCCCTAAAGATTTTGTTTCATTAATTTATCTTTACATTCTTCTAAGAAAAACAGAGTGAGAGAAAAAGAAAAAAAAAAAAAAAAAAAAAGAAAGACCTACCCCAGACAAATTCTTTTTGTAGTTAACTGTTCTTGGTTAATTCGTCAAGTAAATACAGATCGTTTGACTGTTTTCCCCTTTATACTATTAGCACTTGGTTTTTTTCGCTGATTCGGGCATCCGTTGGAGAAACCTATAAAAATAATCCGATAAAGTTAAAAACTAAAAGAGACCAAATAAAAGAAAGAAAAAAACGAGAGGGGAGGGATACCAGACTTTTTTAGACTGTGTTAATGGTTTTATACAAAGAAAAAAAAATATTAAATAGTTAGTGTGACAATTACAACATCAACTTATATGTAAATGTAGCTGTAATTAAAAAAAATGAAAGAAATATTAATCTTTTTTTGCTTTTCAGTTTTTATTGGCTTTATATGCAGCGATTAATGCGGTAATTAGTGCGATGGAATTTTTATTTGTTGAAAAACATTAAAAACGAAAGTAAAAGCTTTTTTTTAAAAGATAATAAAATATTTCTAACTAAAGAGGAAATATAAAAGCACAAAATGTTTATTTCCTTATATTATAGTCTGGAAATGTAGTGAAATCTCATCAAAATTTCTTTTATTTTAGGCCTGATTAAGTTTTATTCATTTCAGTGATTAAAAAAATCTTTATAGGTTATATGTAGTCAAAAACCACAGGAGAAAATAAACTTTAATGTAATTGATTTAATTCACTGTGATTCAAACAAAAATCGGGAATCAAATTTCGAAACAAGAAGAGGAAAAAAAAAAGAAAGAAAAAAAAAGCTTTTTTTTAAACAAAATTTTATCATAAATTTTTAAAGCTTTGTTATAAATTTTCATTAAAATATAAAGAATACTTATTTTAATTTTTTTATCTATTGTCGTAATAGTTTTATAGAAATGTTTTACAATTACGTATTCTTTAATGAGGTTCGAAGAAAGAGGAAATATTTATACAATGAGTCAAAATGGAATGTTCTAATAAAAGTATGTATCAATGTACACTAAGTTGTTATCAATGTATATGGTTTTTATTATTTAAAGAAAGAGAGAATTCTTCAATATCTAGATTTTATTATAATATAGTCTCTTAAAAAAGCATACTTTAACAAATATTGCAACCTTGCAGCAGTTTATGGTATTTTGAATTAAAATTCGATAATACGTCATCTTATGAGTCCATCCTTTTAAATAATTTTCTAAAACAATTCCATGAAGAAGTTTACTGTATTTTATAAAAAATATTTATCAATATCAATAAATAATCATGTTAAAATGATATATACCTAAACATATTAAATATATTTATTTGTTATTCTATTAAAGGAAAAATTGGGAAAAATGATGATGTCAATGGCCAGTTAAATAAATCGGCATCTTTTAAATATATTTATTTCATTTCTACAGACGTAAAAATCGTTCTCTATTGATAAAAGTTTCCAAAATTTCGTAGGAGAAACCTCAAGAACCATCCCTGGAAAATGCAACTTCAAGGAATTTTATTGATGCAAATCTAGAATGTTTGGTCGCATAATAGAAATTATTTTTGATCCCATCTTACAAGCAAGGTTTATTGAACTATTTTTAAGGGTGTCGCAACAATGAAGCTCTGACGAAATGCTATCTTAATAAATATTCAATTGCAATATGTATTTTATTTTAGTCATAATCATATTGAAGGGCAACGAATGCAAATGATACAATATGTGTTTAAAATATAGATGTATAAAATACAAATAAATAGAAACCATTTTTTCCCATCTATTTGTGCGTTTTACATTGAATTAATATAACTACGTGAAGTAGTCACTTCAACATTTTCTAGTATATTCCTTAATGGAAGTGTTATCATTAATAACATGATGTATGCCACATTTCATTTATCTAAGTTGTGTTGGGGATGAATCGAATTCACAAACATACATTTCAACAGGCGCTCCATCTTTGGGCAGATCTGATAAGAATCTATTCTTTCAGTGAACATCTCTGCACCAAATTTCATTCATTCACTCATCCTTAAATCTCCCTGCGAATGGATTTATCTCACATTTGGATAAAAATCGGTTAAATCATTTATCAAATTTTATTCGTCTGGCTCAAAGAATTTTTGATTTATTGTGCTCAAAGACTGACATAAGAAGATTGACGTCATTCCAAAAAATGGGTTTTCAAGACTCTAAAAGATCTGAAGAATGGAGATTTGTAAAAATCTCGAGGTCGGATTTTTGGACGATTATAATCCGTTATTTTTTTGTACTTCGTATATGAGAAAGTAAGGAAATTAAAAAAAAATATATTATACATGGTTTAAATACATGATTATGGCTTGGAATATGTAAGTAAGTCTATATAAAATATACATAAGTTTTTATTTTCCCTTTGGGGCCGAAAATGTTTTCCCCGGCTCTATTTTACGAAATTTATTTTCACGGAAATCGAATGCATGACTTTTCAAATTTTTTTTCTAAAGTAAAATTCCCATGAAATGAATATCGTTAATGTTAGCGAATATAATACGGAACCTCCCCAAATGCTCATTAACAAATTAAAAACAAAGACATTAATATATCCATCAAATTAAGGTTTAAGTCCTAAAAGGAGGTACAAAAATGGAGTTTTATTTTTGTAAAATTGTTTTGCATGAAAATCTGTTAAAAAATGTTTCATTATTAAGATAATTAATTCATTTAAGATTAGTGGGAAAAAGGATTAGAGGATCTACTTTTATTAATTTTAAATTGGCCTGCATCTTTCAAATGTAAATAATTTAATATATTGGTACAGATATACAATTTAATATACAACATTCTATAATATATCAAATAACAAAATTTTGAACCAACGAAGAAAGAAAATTGGTAAAAATTTAATGGTTATTTATTTCTTATTGCTACAAAGATGTTATTAAATTTTTTGTTATCTTCGCGGCTGAAAAATTAGAAAGTGTCTGCTGTACATTGAATTTATTTCAATAATTTTTTTCAGGTTTAGCAAACTGGATAAAGTAATAATCTTCTTTTGATCGAATATATCTAGTAGTATTTCAAATCTGAGATCGATTTGTCATGAAATCGGCAAGTGTTTGGTTTGTATTATATACTCCATAAAAATTTAGAAAAATTAAGAGTATGTACATAAACGGAGAACATTATACAAAATGCTCCTTCATAATTTATTCTTTGCACAAAAATTTCATATTCAACAGTATTTGATCTAGTAAAATTTTTCATCAAAAATGTGGGTATTTAAGTATCATACAAAAAAATTAAGCTTAATATGGAATAGGAAACAAATTCAAATAACCTAATAATAGCAGCTAATCCTATGATTCAATCAGTCGGTTAATCATATGATCAGAAGTTACAACATATCATCTTATCAGTTTAGTTTTAATTTAGTTGAGTTATGTTAACGTTCCGTTTTAAAACAACACTAGAGCTATTTTCGGACGGACCTCGTCATTTTGAACCGAGGTCAGATGATGAGGACGACTCCTCAGCTGGCACCCCCCACTCCACACCCCACCAGCGGGAGGACGTTTGAACCGGACGTTTAACGTGCACAAGACCCGTTTACACGACGGTTCTCAGATGGAATCGGGTCTCGAACCTGAAACCCTCTGGTTCCGAAGCCCAGACCTTATCACCACCTTGGCCTCATATTATCTAATTAGTCGGTCAAATATCCTGTATTAACTATCGTATGTCAAAATAATTGCATTATATTTAGTTTATATTTGTCATTCAGAATAGCTATATTCAATTATCCTCATTTTAAATGAAAATGGAAAAATTGAATTTATGAGAAACATAAACAATACATATAAAAATAATTTTTATTAAGGAAGACATTCCAGATTAATTTTATTTCCCTTTATTTGATAGAAATTTTCGTTGCATATTAATAACTATTATTTAGAAGAAAAAAAAATGCATAATTTACAGCACGTACATTTAATTATATAACTTTAAAATATATTTACAAAAGTTTTAATTTTTTTTTCCCTGATGCCTAATCTAAGAAATACCCCAAAATATCCCATAGAAAAAAAAATCGCAAATCAGAATAGTAAACTAAAATTGTCTAAAAAAATACAAAACGATTTAAAAAGGCTGGCCTGATATAAAATGTTCCAACCAAAACTCTGATTCCATTTTTTTCTTTTTCAAAAAAAAGTATCCTTTGGCTATTTGTGCCCTAAATAAAAACCCAAAATAACTTATACCTGGAGAGAGATTCAGAGAGAAGTAGTAGCAGTGGCACTATCATCCGAACATCCACCTCCCATCCCCCAATTTCACCACTATCCCTCTATCGTTGATAAAATTTCTGTTGATTCCATCCTCATTTCACTTCTGATCACCCCCACAATAAGTAACACAAGTTTCCAGTTGACCATTCCGGGGGCCACTCATCATTTTTTAACAAGAGATTTCCCATCCGTTCCTTCTAGGCATCAACATCACCATCAACTTCCCTTTCTCTCCGTTATCAGCATCAGTTAGGAACTCTTTTCCTCCGCGAGCCAGCCAATAAGTAAAGGGATGTAATGGTCGTTGCTGTGGTGACCGGTTCTCCTTGAGGCCTTTCCTCCTGCGCGCAGCGGTCTTTTATATTCAGTTGGCAGGGATGCTGACCAGCCTTGGCTTGGGAAGGGAATGGGGTCGCTTTTCTGATGCTAAGCGATAGGTGCATGTTCCATTAGGGAGTGGTGGGCTCAATGAGGGTACTGTAAATTGATATTTAAAAGCAGTAACTGCGATAGTTGAAGAGTTTTAAATGAAGGATTTTTTCTCTGTGATCGCAGGTACATTTAAATATACGCCCGTCGAAAATTCACGTTTCGTTTAAACATATAATACCATTTTAGGGATTAAAAAAAAAAAGGAAAAGGTAATGAAAAAGTATTTAGGTATTTTTGTTTGCTAGTATGCGAAGGAAAAAAAAAAAAAAATCCCAATCCTCAAAATTCAGCTCTTTAGCTATTTAAAATTTCCGCTATTAGAAATAGGCAACGCATTACAATCTTCAAAATATGACTACTTTTAGTTTCCAGTATGATAAGTAAGCAAAGCATTGCAATCTTCAAAATGCGGCTGTTTTTAGTTTCCAGTATGAGAAGTAGACAAAGCATTTCAATTTTCAAAATTCAGATATCTTAAGCTTCCAGTATGAGAAGTAGACAAATCATTGCAATCTTGAAAATTCAGCTATTTTTAGTTTCCAATCTAAGAAGTGGACAAATCACTGTAATCTTCAAAATTAATCTATTTTTAGTTTCCAGTATGAGAAGCAGGCAAATCATTGCAATCTTCAAAATATGGCTATTTTTAGTTTCCAGTATGAGAAGAAGATAAATCATTGCAATCTTCAAAATATGACTATTTTTACTTTTTGGTATGAGAAGAAGACAAATGATTGCAATTCTCAAAAAATTCTACCTCAAAATTCTGATGAATTTCCTTATTTTAGATAGCCGTGAGCTCGGAAGATTCATTTTTGAAATTAGCTATTTGTGTATACGTGAACACGATAGTTCAAAAGCAGATGAAGCCAGATAAATGAAATTTAGCATGTGATTATAACATCAAATTCATTATTATCATTTTGAATATCAATTAAAACTTTTGTTCACAATCGATCCAATACTGTACAGCTATCATGCATACTCCATTATCTTAACTAATCATTAAGTTCAACATAAAGCGTGCGTAATTGTAGAAAAGAACAAAAAAAGTCGAAGTGCGGACTCCCCCGCTATGTTTGGAATTTTGAAATTTCAATCGTTGGAAAATTTAAGATTCTCATAAGAGAATTCCTCAAAATATAACTTTTGTAAAAAAAAAAAAAAAAAAAAAAAAAATGAACTTTAAGATATTATATATTTTGTTTAGAAAAATGTCTTAGATTAATTTAGATTCTGTGAATTGCTGGAAAAATAATGGATGTAAAACTTGGCTCTATGTCAAAATTTAATTATTTAAAATTATTTTCATTAATGTAAAAAATAATTTCATTAAATTCGTTAACGCAATAATAAAGAAAAACTCTTAAATCAATTTTGAAATAAAAAAAAGAGCTGACAGGAACAAGTATTAAGCATTATTTCTAATAATATAAAAGATGCAAACAACAGAAATGGTGCTTGAAATTCTGGGGAAATTCTGTTTATATTCTGTGATCTAGAAGAGGTGCACATAGAAAGAATATTGAAAAAAATGGCTGCAATTCCTACCTTATCCTAAGTAATGCATCTCTTAACTCTCCAGCTGCTTATTACGTGATTTCCGCGGATCGGCAATCAATTCATTTTTTATTGCATCTCCCGTTTTTCACAGTTTAGAGTTTTTATTTTTACGATTACAGATTTTTATTATATCATATCATTATCGTGTAACATATAGATTCAGTTAACTTTGTTTAAAAAATATTTGAACTTATTTGCAAACATCGTATCTAAATAGCGATTTTTTAAAAGAATTAAGCAGTTAGAGGGTTAAATAACTACAGAGCCATCTGATGGCTTAGTATGTAATTATGCTGTTCATCAGTAGCAAATTCCGTCAAATATTCTACTTTTTATTTCCATTTATCCGAAGCAAACATCTGTCCATTCTCATTTGGTTAACGAATTAATGAATTTTAAAGTAACTCTGGACTTTTGAATCTCCCTGTATTGGGGGAGTGGGAAGTTAACTACATCTAAGTTAAACCAAACCACTAACAAACAAGACATAACTCAAATATATATATCAAATTACATCCGCCCCAAAAATTCTTGATGCATACGTCCCCGCACAAAAGTGAGCGTTTGGAGGCGCAATTTCGAAAGGACCCCCCTCCATTTCCAAGCTCACCTGTGAATAAAAGATGGTGCGAGGCGAATAGTGTGTTGGCAACGATGACCTTTTCGGGAAAACAGACCCTGTTTCTTTCTGCCTGAAATACTAGCAGGTGGAAGGAACGAGAAGCAATGGGACCTTTAAGAGTGGCAAAAAAACACTAAATTTTATCGCCTTATTTTATAGTTTTTCTTTTTTTCTTTTTCTTTTTCTTTGCTAACCCACCTCATTTTTTTTTCTTACCTTACATACGCGTGTGTGTGTATATGTTTTGTGTACGAGCAAAAACGGAAGCTATGGCGTAGAGGGACGCAACTGTACGCGTGCGCCGCCTTTTATACTTTGGGAGGTTATTTGCGGAATTTTAAGATGGAACTTGGCGCTAGACAGTAGAGGTGCACTTTTATTTATTTCGTTCCATTTATTTCTTCTCCTTCCTTTTTTTCTTTTTCTTTTTTTTTTCAGTAAAGGTGTGGATGGAGTTGGGGGGAGGGGATTTTAGAGGGGTCTCGGAAACATTTCCTGGCGTTTAGTATTTTTGAAATCCGGGATTATATGAGGAAGAAATAAAATGGTGGTCATTAAATCCACTCATCCCCCCTTTTTTTCCCTTTCTTTTCCAGATTTGTTTTACTATTTTTTCCACGACATAACTTTGGTGAAAATGTTCTATTTTGAAGGCTCCCAATTATGGTAAAAATATGGAGTACTTTTTTTCCCCCGCATATACTGAAAATATATTAGTTAAAGTTGTATCGTTATATGTATTTTATCGAATGCAGTCAAACCATAAAAAAAATTGACATTTCAAATCATTTTTCTAAAGTAAAAACATTTCGTTTCTTGTTTAACCAGCACTTCCAACAACGAGTAATCATCAGAAAAAGAGAACAAAATGTTAAAAAAAAACAAAAAAAAAACCATGTCTCTTGTTTGCTGCCACGATTGATGCCTGTGATCCGGACCACTGTCTATTAAGATGCTTACTTGTTTGCTCTCTTTTAATTGCAGTAGAGAAGAAAATATCTAATTGGATAGTATGTATGAATCACAGGCGATTCAGGCACTGAGTAGTGTGTCAAAACATGTTAGTAGTGTTATAGTTTAATAGTGTTATAGTTTAAACATAGGCTTGTTCTACTCGCATTCAAATTCTATATTGACTGAGAACTTTTGTTGTCACGCGAATGTAAGTGACGCGGCAGTCAACGTGTTAATGAGCGATGTTTCGCAGAACGAGTGACGTGGAAGCATCGTAACGTCATATGCAGAAATGACCTAGTGAGTGTTCATTGGGTCTTATTTATAGAGAATCCTTATTTCTGCCTAGTGGCAGTTTTGGCCAGAAAATGTTGTTGAATGTCACACCGAAGGGTTTAAACGAGTATCTGTGAAGCTTTAATCAATGAGATTATATCTGTGGCAAGATTATAAGGCTAGAGGTAGATTAAAACATTGTTGAGCGTTTGGATGAACATAGATAAGACAGCGGAAAAACTTATAAAATTTTGTTATGTGTTGTAAAAAAAAAATTGCCGCTCAGATTTGGTTAGAAAAGTCGGAAATAATTGTTTCAGCATCATACGCTGAGAAGTATAACTCTAATAAAGCAACGATCTTTCATTTTCGCCAAATTTTGAAGCGTAGCTAAAGACAAATATCTTATTAGAAAACTTTCTAGTAAAAAAAACATGCATTATAAAGTATATAAATAAATAATTATAATGACATTATTTTTGTGGGTATGGATCGCATTGTTTCAGTTAACAAGTGTTTCATATTAAGAGTAAGTTTGGTAAGGAATTATGCCTGTTAAGCGAGGTTCCACTGTATAAAAACAGACCATGATTCCGCAAACAAAAAACATTTTCAAAATATACATTTTTAAGACACAAATACAAATGAAATTTAAGAAAAAATCTTTAAAGTTATTTCTTTATCTTCAAAATTGCTGCATTATAAATAGTCTATTGTTCAACAACGCTGTAATACTACATTTTTCAAAACATACAAACTAAGGAGTCTTGCTAACAAAATTCTACTGATGTATTTTTCTAAAATTTGCATTATAAGCAATCTAATATATACATATAAAAAATTCTAATTATAAGATTTTTAAACTCTCATTATCAACAGCATATTTGGCAACAGACTGTAGTTGTTTTAATTATTTAAGCAAATTTTGTATATTTGTCCTAATTACAGTAGCTTGTCCAATACAATAATTTAAAATCACAAAGATTCAGAGTTTTTTTCCAATACTATTGCATTATAATTAATCCGTTGTGCTGCTAACAAAGCTCTTAAGTTACATTTTTTTTGTTAATTTGCAATCTGTGTAATATGTTGTACAACAAAAGTTTTTAATACTACACTTTTTTTAAACTAACAGATTTAATTATTTAAATTTTGTGCTGCACATTTTTTGCTCTTATACCAGTTTAAAATAATAGGTTCCACACAATAATTTGAAAGCACAATGAGGGAAATAAATAAAATTTGGCATACTGTCTTTATTCCAAAATTATTGATAATTATGAAAGTTCAGCA
>JAPMOR010015393.1:134511-151346 GCA_026543865.1 Argiope aurantia
AGTTATTTTTAAGATGGCCATTTACTAAATTATTATCTGTACACACCAGTAATAAAATAAATAGTCAATAATAAAAATAATAATAGTTCATCAGTTTCAGTCGGAAAAGTAATTTTTGATACTTTTCAAGCAATAACAATAACAATAACAAAAAAATCCCAAAGTAACTAATGCTTAAAGGGAACGTCAGTTTTCGGTACATTTAATAATAATAAAAATAGAAAAAGAAAATAAATATAGAGTAATAATCACAATAAAAGCCATTAGTCAAGAAATTTCCCTAGTGAAAGTAACTGCGGATAATTTTAAATGAAAATAAAAATAATAAAATAGCAACATTATAATAAAAAAAAGCTCCATTATCAAACCCTTAGAGAGGAAAATGATTTTGAATATTTTAAAAATAATAGCAATAACATGCAAAACCAATCCTTTATGATAAGTGAAATAAAAAATATTAATTACGAAATAGTGTAAAAACATTTTTTTTCAGCACCATAATATGTTTTTAATATGCTCGTTTATAAATACATGACATTTATTTGAATTTATTTGAAGCATTTATTTGAATTTTTTTTAATTCCTGATACTTAGTAATTTGGGTAGAAATTTGATGTTGTTGGTAATAACTGCAATGAAAAACATGTGATGGACGGAAATGCATTTTTTTATGCTGCAGTAAAATTGCTGAATTTGCTATAATTAAAAATAATTCTTCTTGAAATAATGTCCAAACTAGCAAAAAGTAAAAAATTCAATGTTTTAATTTTACAAGAAGTATTGCCTGTGTTTTATGTAATTAAACCCTACAGTAAATTGATTTTCAGTCGTTCTTTTGGTGTGAAGAAAGCAGAAACGATTCAGAAAAACAAAATTTTCTCTTCAATTTCGATTGAAAAACTTTTATTGTTTATCTGGCTATTTAAGTGCAAGTGAATTCCATAACTGCAAAACGTAAAGAGTTAGATAAAATTTGGCTCACAAGTTTGGGGTCTAAAATCTAGATTCTTAACCAATTTTGAATCAAATTCGTGAAATACACTGGTGTGCAAAACTTAAGCAACAATGCAAATTTTGAGCAGATAGCCGTGAAATTGCAGAAAAGGAGTTCTTGCAATCAATACAATGAACACGTAATTCAAGAGAAAGGTCATGCGTATGCAAATATCAGGAACAAAACGTCACAGGCGACGTGAGCGTACGCAAAACACGTGCGGAAGGCGCGCGCAGCTCAACACTACAATAAAAGGAAGGACGGAGACACAATTAAAGACATTCGCTGCAAGTGCATGAGTTAATTCGTGAAATATGGCTATCAGAAATCACCTGGACGATTTCACACGTGGAAGAATGATCGGAAAGCTGGAGGAGGGGCGTAGTGTGACCAATGTAGCTGAAGAGTTCGGAATCGACAAAAGCGTCGTTTGGCGCGCTTGGAAAGCCTTCCAAACCACAGGTACAGCTGTGAAAAAGGTTGGTGGTGGCCGCTCCAGGAAAACAACTGCAGTGGATGACCGATATATCATCCTGCAGGCGAAAAGAACCCGAAACCAGTCAGCAAGCGCCATTGCTCAGCAACTGTGTGCAGCAACGGGGCGACAAGTGTCGCGTTTTACTGTGTCCAGACGCCTTCACAAAGGTGGCCTATTCGCCCGCCGTCCTGAACGCTTCATCCCTTTGACAGTTTCCCACCGGCGGCACCGTTTAGAGTGGTGCAGGGAGCACAAAAACTGAACATCTCATCAATGGAGTCGTGTCCTCTTTACAGATGAGAGTCTTTTTAGTGCCACAAGCGATTCCCAACGCCAGTTGATTTGGAGAGAGGTCGGGACACGGTTTCATCCCAGTAACATCACGGAAAGAGACCGTTTCGGTGGTCCGGGAGTTGTCGTCTGGGGAGGGTTTATGATGAACGGGCAGACTGAGCTCCACGTTTTCGACAGAGGTTCTGTAACTGGAGATCGCTATTGTCAGGAGGTGATCCTTCCCCATGTGCGTCTGTTCCGAGATGCCATTGGATCAGACTTCCTTTTTATGGATGACAATGCACGGCCACACAGGACTCATGCTGTTGAGGAGCTCCTGGAAAGTGAAGATATCACTCGAATGGATTGGCCGGCGTGCTCCCCTGATTTAAATCCGATAGAACATGTGTGGGATGCTTTGGGGAGACGCCTTGCGGCACGATTACATCCTCCTGGGAACACCCGACAACTTAAACAGATGCTGATTGAGGAATGGGCGCTCTTACCTCAAGAACTGTTGGGCAATCTGGTGCTGAGTATGGGGAGACGGTGCGAAGCAACCATTGTAGTAAGGGGAAGGCATATACCATACTAAGGAACATCTGCTTGCTGTTCTTCCTCTTGGACAGACAATCATGTGCAACGATACTATGAGTTCAATAAAGCCTTTTTTTTTGTTTGATTCCATACTGTATGCATTGTATTCATTTCTGCGCAACTATGCTTTCGTCATTCTTTCAGAACAAAATGCTGTATCTCATTTCTGAATTTCATGTCTCTCAGATGATTTCTTGTGAAGTTATGGCAAAAAACATATCTGTTGCTTAAGTTTTGCACACCAGTGTAGTTCTATTGGTCTATATTTTTGTATAAATGTAAATTTTATAACTTCAAACACATAGATTTAAATAAATTTAATTTAATTTATTTAAATCAATGGCTGTAGTCTTAATTGGTTTCATTCTACCAGGAAAAATACATCCAAAATTCTTGGTCAGTTTTCTAGTTCTTATTTATTATTGTACCCCATGGATTAACCGCCGAAGATCGTATTCGAATAGTCTCTTTCATAACTATTGTTCGTCAATAGCTGTTAATAATGCAATTAATAGAGAGTATACAGGAAAGTTTCATGCAGACCACTTCCACTGGTTTATTGAAGAAACCCGGGAGAATTTCAATAAAAAAGAAAACTAAGAAATGGTATTTAATTTCTTATTCAGAAATATTTAGAACTTAAATTTCGTAGTAAACTAAAAAAAAAAAAGGTTCCAGAAATTAAAATCTGGATTGATGATTTACACTTTGGTTTAAAATACTTAAAAAAAAAAAAAAACTACTCAAGGAAGCGAAACATGTTAATTAGCTTTTCGAAACTTTGCTTTTAGTATTGGAAAACGATGGGGGGGAAAGTATCCGTTTAAAAGAAAATTTTCTAAAGGGGGGAAAAAAAGCAAGAGCCCTTAAATTTAATTATCTAGTTAGATTGAATTTAAATCTTCAGCCATACGAAAAGTTAAATTAATATATATATATATATATATTGAGAACATTGCATGGTAATATTTTAGATGCGACAGAGGGATACAGAAATGTATGAATTAAGAAAATCTACTCAAAAATTCTCATAAAATTGCATAGACATAATTAGAATGTTGAAAAAATTTCTTTGGGACGCACATAGATTTGTTTAGTGTATGGATTTTAATACTTAAAGATAGCGAGTAAAAAAGACGAAAGCAACCTATTTTTCAAAAATAAACCAACGGGTGTGATCGAACCGAAACTTTCTCGCATCCTTCTTAATCAAAGTGCAATCCTCTGGAAAAAAATTTTAAAATTTCGCAAAGTTGTAAGCTCTATGGATGGTCATAATTTTACAGTTCACACATGAACGTTTTGTGCTTCGTAGAATGGAGAAGAAAAAAACAAGGCTGCCTTTTCAGCGCTTTCTTTTTGACTGAAGCAAAAATTTGACGCACGTCTACATTTTTAGTCACAAGGTCACGTACCGCATTACAGTTTTCAAAGTTTCGTTTTTTGAGTTGTGGAGTTTAAAGTACAGACCAACCGACAGTCAACCATTTGATAAATTTAGATTGAAATTTGGTAAAAATCTGCATTTTAGTCTCTAAAACTGTGTTCCAAATTTGACTCATTGCGTTTTTGAGTTGTCGTGTTTATATGCTCACGAATGTACAGACAGACAGGCTGTCAAGCCTTCCCGGGCTTTCGTAGATCCATCCTCACTTCAGCTCCAAAGTGTAGATCCGTTCAAAATTTGATATTTTTTTTGAATTTTAGATGCTAAATACGTGAACTAAATTCTATTTATCTAGTTCTTTATGTTTTATAGGTATCGCTTATATGTATTATCAGACTCATCGGTATTTGGACAGACTTGACAGACGGATTTTCTCTAAATTGATTTCGTTCAAAATTTCATAGAAATCTACAAATTTAGTATTAAAACCACATACCAAATTTCATTTGTCTTTCTGTAAACATTTTTTAAAAATTTTAATTTCGATTACAATCTTTTAAACTTCGTATACCACAAAGCGAAAATAAGGAAATAACTTAGAAAAGTGCAGATTTTTTTTGTACTATTTTATTTGCTTGTTTTTTTGTAACTGAAATTCCATAAAGGAAATATTGTAATGTTTTAAAAATATATAACTTTAAAGATTTCGAAGGTTATCAACATTTTAAACACTTTTTAGTTACTATGTTTTAAAACTAATCTCGCTTCATTTTCAAGCATCAAATTGTAACAGGTATCAAAGAAATGATACCTTAAAAGCCTTACACCTTGTCCTGCTTCTTATGGGTATGAACTTTCTTAATAGAGCTAAGCCTCGTAGCTATCTAACCAAAGTCCATAATCTAACTAATGCCATTTTATATATATAAGCAGTTGCGCGACCAAATGGAAGAAACTTTTGAAATTTTAAAACTCCGATTTATTTTATACCGAAAGGCGTAATTTGTACAGATAAAAAGCAGTAAGGATGCGTCAGTCTACATCGCGACCCAAGGGTTAAAGAGAACGAAATGTTTCCCTTAAGTTGTTTTACCCTGAGAATTTTATAGGAATTTCTTTGGCACGTGTAGATTCAAGATACGGAACCTCTGAAAGAAAGTTGAAAGCGTTAGGGATTTTTCATCCCTTAACCTACAGTGTGAGAAAATGCTAAAGAGAGCAGTTTTATAGAACTTGTGTTGAATTAATTAAATAAAAAAATGGGAATTGGATCAGGAAAAAAGGCACAACTTTAGAATATAATACGGGCTAGTTAAGATAAAAATAAGAAATTAATTAAGGCCTAAATTAGATTTTAAAATATCATTACACACACACACACAGAATAATTTTTTTTAAATATAAGAAAATGCGATTAAATATTTAAAGAAACGGCTTGACACATGAACAGCTTAAATCTATCTACTATCAAGAATATGGAATACTTTTTTAATTTTTCAAATGGAGGAAAAAATTATACGACAGGGAAATTAGTATCATAAAAATAATATTTTTATTTTAATTTTAAAATGGTGTAAAAACAATTTTTGCACAATAATATTTTTGAATGACACTTATTATGGCCAAAATCTTGTTTAATTTTTAGTAAATTAAAATTCTTCTTAAAATTTCAAAAAAAAAAAAAAATCTGTTAGGTGCACATTTACATTTTCCAAAGTATATTTAGAAAATATAAAATATATACCAAATTTAGTAACTCTAAATCAAATTATCAAGCCCAAAGAATGCCAACACACAGACACACGTTCTTGTTTATTAGTAGTAGAGATTTAACTTCACATTGTTTTCACCAGTTATTAAAAAAATAAATAATAACAACAAGTGCTGCATAAACATACCCTTTGCCACCAATTTCTTTTCCAACATCTTAATTCTATTTTTTTCATGTGATCATGTCAGACGATACATAGATACAACCCATCTCCATTAAGGTTGTCCGATTGCAGTGCTAAAAACAAATCAAGCCGCCGGCCAAACATAGATCACTTTTCCACAGTCATCGGAATTGCGAATGAAAGAAATTGAACGTTTCTTTGTGGAGTTGTTTTAATTTTTCTACTTCTGCGCCCAGAAGAAAGTGATATTCTGTAACAATGTCTGGTCTCTCCGCATGGGTGGGCAGCCCCAGGACAATGGACGGGGAAACCCCAGAAGAGTGGCAGGGGCTGTCTGGTCTGATTCGAGGCGCATTAAAAGAGTTGCATTTCAAATTACGGTTTGTACTGCCGGTGTAAATAGAGATGGTTTGCTTCTTCAGAGTGGGATGGGGTTGGGAAGGAATAATGCATTGATGTGGTTTTGCTTCTTCTTTTCCTTCTATCTCTCTCTCTCTCTTTTAATATCCTGTTGTTATTTTGATGCGATTCGTTTGTGGGATTAGGTTGTTGGATGCAAATGGGACTGAAATAACGTCTAGAAAACTTCATTCAATTCTGAGAAAACAAGCAAGCAAGTTTTGTGGAAGTACTGCGAAACACCTGTTTATAACGCCGTTTTGTTTTGTGTTGGGGTTGTGATGATGAGAGAATAATCACAAAGGTATTAACGCCCGCTATGTCTAAATATCCAGGGTTTCATTAAATGACTGTTAATGATTGTTTTAATAACAGAAATAGGAGAATTGAAGTCTTAAAAGCCAGCAAAGTCCCCGGTTCTTTTAAAACCCCATTCCCATGGCGTGTGCGCCTTGAATCCGACGCATTTTGCCTTCTTTCCCCTTATTTGTGGTTATCCGGAGCCTTTTGATGTCTGTTCCTTTTACCGATAGTTTGCGGGAAGCTCCCGACCGACTACACAGGCGAAAGTGGTCCTACAATGGATCAGACAGATTTATCGACCATATCCATAAAGGCAAAGGAGCTTTAGATAAGTGTTCCGTCATTTTAGTGGCGATAGCTTGCCTTCAATACCCTTTTGCTAGCCCATCAGAGAAGTGAGTACCCACTGCTTAACCAGTGACTTCTAATTCTTATGGAGTTTCCTTTAGAAGAAGATGAAGGTTAAAAAAAGAGTGTAAATGCGAGAATAAGCATTTAAAAATATCCAATTTCCACCCCGTCAAGACCATTTTTATGGGCGTTTGTGTTTATTGTTATTGTAAGTTTATACCTACCATGAATTTGTTACAGGTAGTTAAATAAGGAAGTTTTCTCACTCCAGTATGTTGAACATTCATTTCTTTTTTCTCACTTTCTACGGATTGTCTGTCCATGGTGGTGGCAACGTTCAAGATTCATTAAACCCAGACAAGGTTGGGTAGAACTGGGTCTGGGTTTTATTCGGTATCCCAATTCGCTTACACTTTTCATTTGAGTTCTGTGTTCTTTCTGCTTTGTGGGGCTGATCTAATATACTTGTCATGCTGGAGGATGATTTTCCCATCTAACTCATCTTACATCACTTTTTGGACAAGCGGGGTCATTGTGGGCGTGGGAACATCACGTAGATAAAATATCCGACAATTGTTTCAATATTGCCTTCGTGACACCATCGTTGCCTTTCTTCTAATGCATATACGTATATTCAAAATCCTTATAGGGTTATAAGTTTTTAATTGTGCGTCAAACACTCTGAACTTCAAACACTCGAATCATTCTTTTGTGGTTACAGACAAAAGCGAATATGTCCTTTTCTTCCATATGTAAATGCTAGCCAAAGGATAAGTATTTATATCAAGTGATTTGAGGATATTATAAGTTTTAAATAGTGCAGTTCAAGAGTTCGCAGACATTTAAACATTGCGACCCACTCCTCCGTTTGCGCAGTGAATATTTTTTAACTGCAAATGACACATATATTTTCTGACAGAGGATTTAAAGGCCAAAAAGAAACTTTTGTGAAAGAAAAAATATTTAATATTATAATAAATGACAATTAATCGAATATACTGCAGATTGGAACAACGAGAAGTGCAACAGATGTGTAGAGTTTAACAAGCTAATAATCTTAATATATAATCACTATGCTGGAAAAATGTTGGTTTTGCTTTTACATTTCTTCTTATTCGACATGAGTCACTTACTTGCGTATTGTGCTGATTTTTTTTTTTTTTTTTTTTTTTTTTTTTTGCCATATTGCTACCATGAAGCTTACCGAGATTTCAAACCCATATCATATCTTTCCACATCGCAGAAAAATGTTTAGACATTCAAGATCTTGTTATCCCCCTTCCCTTATTTTCTCATGGGCAATAGCTATTTGTATTTGACAGCAAAAGAATCGTGATTAGATGTTGAAGAATAAATATTTTGTAGATGATTTTTCTGTTTTTTTTATTATTATTTTAGTAAAACATTGTTAAAATTAGTAGGTTTTTATCTGCATATTGTAATGTTACTTAAAGTAGAAAGCTACAAACCAACAGTTCTGACAAACATTGTATTTGAATTTATTTAGAATGCTTTAAAAGAAGTTGATTTTATTTTACTCTTTTTTAAAAAAAACACTTTAGACCTTTTATTTTATTTTATTTTATATTTAGAGAAGCGATACTACAACCAATAATTATAAAAGTCATACACATTTTTTTAAAATTTTATTTTAGTGATTTGTAACACGCGCTACTTAAAACAGCTGAAACAGAGATTAAGCTAAAATCAATAAAAAAATAATAATAAAATTTCGTATTGATGCTTCGGTGAAAGAAGGAGTGAGGCTTCCAAACTTATATATTGCCAAGGGTATCTAGCTACAATACTCCATCCAATCACGGTCGTAATTTTAAAAACCACAATATATTCAATAATAAATATCATATTTTATTATTTTATATTACATGATAAAAATTCAAGAAAGGAGAAATATGTATGGGTGTTTACTCGGAAAATGCTTCTGGAAAAAATGTTCTATAGTTATCATAACATTTTGTTTAATTATTTAATAATTTGTTAACTTTCTAAATAATATTATCTAAGATTATAAGCTTCTTAATAATATTTTACAATTTTTATGAATTTTTGTCAAAAAGTAGATTTATACGTTAATATTTCCTGATTAAAGTATGCTAGATATTTCAAAATAAGATTGAACCCAATTCATTCCCTTTAAAAAGTATTTTTTTAAAAAAATAATCCTTTAAATTATTCGCATCGAAATATTTAAGCTTATACGAGTTTATATGCTTATAAGTACACCATTACAGGTTGACTAATATATATGGTTTATTGACGTTTCATTTTTATGACGACATGTTATTTTTTATACACAAGTGCACACGTAATTTAATAGAAATAACTAATTATTACAGTTTTATACAGTAAAAATATGTAATAAATAGAGTTTGTCACCATTATTGCTGTTTGAAAATGATGGCTTGCATGGTTACATTAGTAGGATATGACATCTTTTCCAGATATTATTATTATTATTTTGCTAGGAAAATGCTAGTACAATAAACTTAGTAGATTATTATTTTTTTGCAGTGCAGATTATTATTTTTTTTCCAATTCCGGAAAATAATAATAATGAAAAAAAAAATCTTACTAATTCTTCTCGAATTCATGACCCTCCCATGTAATAAAACAAAACAAAGAATGAAAAAAAAAAGGTTCGCTTTAAAAAGGTTTTATACCATATTTGTTTTCTTAATAAATTGTTTAATATATTATATAAATATTATATTTAGAAACTATATATAATTTCATAACAATTTAAGTGGCATTATCAACACATTTTTTTCGCACCCTAGTTATCATCAATAAAAATAACAATAGGTGTACAGCATTATTCTTTTCATTCCTTTATCATATTTGATTTTATAATCATACTTTACTATACATTACTTTACTATCATTAGCTTTATTATCATATTTGTTTTTTTTAATCTTACTTTATTATCATATTTGACTTTATAATCATGCTTTATTATCGGATTATCATATTTGACTTTATAATCATGCTTTATCATCAGATTATCATATTTGACTTTATAATCATGCTTTATTATCGGATTATCATATTTGACTTTATAATCATGCTTTATCATCAGATTATCATATTTGACTTTATAATCATGCTTCATTATCATGAACTTTATTATCAGATTATCATATTTGGGTTTATAATCATGCTTCATTATCATGAACTTTATTATCAGATTATCATATTTGACTTTATAATCATGCTTCATTATCATGAACTTTATTATCAGATTATCATATTTGGGTTTATAATCATGCTTCATTATGATGAACTTTATTATCAGATTTTCATACTTTAGTTTATAATCATGCTTTATTATCATGAACTTTATAATCAGATTATCATATTTGACTTTAAAAAGTGGTAAAAACGGATTAAGACTTTATCTCTGCGATGATCCTCTAAGGCTGCGCTGATTTTAGGGGCACCGAGAAAATATTTTTACGCCTACTTTTAATTTTTATAGTCAATAGATGAAGAATTAAATCAGGAGAAGAAAGGAAATGGCGCATGATTGCAATTATTTTCGTTATAACAGGGAAAGTGAGCTTCCTTCAAATGACCTTCACCTTCATTTTGCTATTCGAATCGTCTACTTCAGACGTACTCATCTGGCATTAACGATTCTGTGTTTCACAACCAGAACGTAACCATAGGTTCCGGCCATATCAACAATCATTACCCCAAACCCCTCCATTTCTTGAGTGCTTTGCATACATTTCATCATCTCTCATCCTGTATTTACCACAACACCCCTATCCTCTTCTAAAATAAAAAAGCAAAATTTTATTTTAATAAAAAAGGGCTCGAAAATCTGAGCGGAAATTCATACCAGAGTGCCGACCGCAAAAGAGTCCCGATTCGCAAGGTCACTCTCGTGCGGTTATTTCTTGAAAGAATAGCTTTCGTTTTTCTTCTTCGCATTTTAAATTTCAATGGCCCGGGCAGGCAGTCAACCGTTGCAATTATAGTTAACCACACATTCCAAAGCGGGAGATCGGAATGCGGTTCGCAAAGCAAACGCCAACCACATTAAGAACAGGAAGAAGCTCGCCGAAAATCACTGTCTGCAACGTTACAATATCTTCTCCCCTTTTGCTTGACTCCGATGTTACGAGAAGATATTATTGATCACGCTGCCGTGCTCCGTCTCTGGGCAAGATCAATGTCCAGGGAGTAGTAGACTGCTTTTGTTTTGCCTCACTTTCTTTCCTTTTGTTCTTTTTGGGGGTTCAGTTTTGATTCGAGAGAAGACGCTTTTCTCTCTAACCGAAACGCTTCGGGTGGAAAAAATGAGAACTTGATGTTGGTCTAAATTTTTTTTATTTATTATATTTGTAGATTCTTAGTACATAAATCGAAATAATTATAAAGTTATTGTTGTTTATCCCCATTGGATTGAGCTCCAATTCAAACCAAGTCCAAGAGATCGGGGAAAGAGGGGTGCAGTAGCTTTTGAGGGTAAAGACCCCCGAGTACCCGAGGGCAGAAGTCTGTTCTAGCTCAAATGAAGATGACACTCACACACTCGTCTACACAACCCCTTTTTAAGGGGGGGGGGAGAGCTGTTTCACATACCTCACAGATAGAACACAGGATGAAGAACAATCATTCTCGAACGAGGACTCAAACCCGAGATGCCCACACCAGAGGAAAGACTCGCTACTCCTAGGCCAGGACGCCGGCCGAAATAATAATAACGGAAAAATGATATTGTAAAGTTAAATCTATTCGGCTGGCTATGCTGTCGATCATTTCTAGGACAAATGTCCACTTTCCACTTGCAGAGAAAACTGTGCTTGAATTTTTACAAAAGTTAAAAAAAAAACAATAAAAGTCAAAATTGCTTACTAAACATTTAATTTTTCATGCATATCGAACTATTAACAGCGAAGAAGAATAATCCAAATGCTCTCATTGGCTAATCTTTATCTTCTGCTGCTCAAAATAAGCTGGAAGGCAAAGATTAATTTACATATAAGTTACTATCTGACAACATAAATTGTTGATGTTAGAAAAAGTCAAAATTAGGGCTTGAAAATCACTTTTTAACCCCTAACTTCTAAAATATTGCAATTATCAAAAAACTTTAAATACAAATGTAGTTCGTCTTAATGAGGCGCTAATATGGTAATTGATTTTTTTTCTATATTCAATATTAAAATGTTATAGAGGAATTGAAAATTTCAACCACCCACACCATTTCTATCCCCTTTGAGTTAGATGGCCCCTTTATGAACTTATTCGAGATTTTTACATTTCTAACAACATATTCCAAGCCAGTTAAAATCGAAACAAAGTTACTCTAATTGTCCTCTTCACAAAATAACATGGGCAAAGCGTTATACGAATATAAACTCTTGAACGAAGGGTGGTTGGGGTTTTACTGACCATGACCGGTGAAGTAGTGAAGAAATTTTTCCAAAGTCTTGATATGAAAACCATTGCAATAGTTAGTCTTCCTATAGCGAAAATTTTGACTAAAAAAATAGTACCCTCCCCTTCTTTGCCCTACATTTTTATGGCCTTATACAGCCTATCTTTCTATCTTTAAATATATTATATATAAAATTATCCTTGTTTACACTAGGACAATTATTGAACAATACAGAAGTCTATAGAACAGGGGTTGGCATTAAGGCGACCGCGATCGACCAGTGGACCACCAAGACATTTTATGATGACCGCTTGTACTAGACTTAAGATAACCGCATTCACTAAGAACTAAAAGAAACATATTTATGAAACGTTATATTCTCTTTATCTCTTGGAGAAAATGAAGGTCCTTCAAAATGACATAATTTAAAAGCACGTAATTCAGAAAATAAGAATAACTTTTAGGATCTAATGGATGAAGTAAAGTATCCTCAATTAAAAAAAGTTGCATATCATTTTAAATCGTTCTTTGTCTCTACCTAATTGTGTGAATCTACATTTTCAACGATGAATATAATTAAGGCAACATATCGTTCCCGTCTCACAGAAGACCATTTAGAATTCAGTGCAAGATTAGTAGTAATTAGTAATTACACTCATGTGCAAAACTTAAGCAACAATGTAAATTTTAAGCGGATAGCCTTGAAATTGCAGAAAAGGGGCTTTTGCGATCAGTGCAATGAACACACGGTTCAGTAGAAAGATGATGCGTATGCAAATGTCAAGAACAAAACATCATAGGCGACGTAAGTGTATGCAAAACGCGTGCAGTCGGGGCACTCAGCTCTTTACAAGGAAAGGAAGGACGGTGGCGCGCGCAATTAAAGATATTCACTGCAGGGGGGGGGGCGCAATTTGACCAGTGTAGATGAAGAGTTCGGAATCAGCAAAAGTGGCTTTTCACGCGTTTGGAAAGCCTTCCAAACCATAGGTATAGTTGTTAGAAAGGTTAGTGGTGGTCGCCCTGGGAAAACAACTGGAGTGGACGACCGATATATCATCTTGCAAGCGAAAACAGACCGATACCAATCAGCAAACGCTACTGCTCAGCAACTGTGTACAGCATCAGACCGACAAATGTCGGGGTTTACTGTGGCCAAATGTCTTCACAAAGGTCACTATTCGCCCACCGCCCTGAATGCGCATCTTTTTGAATGTTGGCTATCTGTGGCACCGTTTAGAATGGTGTAAGGAGCACAAAACCTGGACATATTAATGGAGTCGTGTCCTCTTTACAGATGAGAATCGTTTCAGCTCCACAAGTGATTCTCAACGCCAGTTGATTTAGAAAAAGGTCGGGACACGGTTTCATCCCAGTAACATCATGGAAAGAGACCGCTAGGGTGGTCCTGGAGTTGCCGTCGGGAGGTATTATGCTGAACGAGCAGGTTGAGCTCTGCGTTTTCAACAGAGGTTGAAAACAACTGGAGATCGCTATTGTAAGGAAGTGATCCTTCGCCATTTGCGTCCGTTCCGAGGTGCTGTAGGACCAGACTTCGCTTTTATGGATGACAATGCATGGTCACACCTAATTGCTGATGTTCAGCAGTTACTGGAAAGTGAAGATATCACTCGAGTGGATTGGCCAGCATTCTCTCCCGATTTAAATCTCATAGGACATGTATGGGATGCTTTGGGGAGACGCCTTGCGGCGCGATTACATCCTCCGGGGAACACCCGACAGTTGAAACAGATGCTGATTAAGGAATGGGTACTTTTATTTCAAGAACTATTGGATAATCTGGTGCTGAGTATGGAGAGACGATGCGAAGAAACCATTGCAGTAAGGAGGGGGGGGGGCATATTCCATACTATACTGCTGTTCTTCCTCTTGGATAGACAATCATGTATAGTGGTACTATGAGTTCAATAAAGCTTTTTTGTTTTGTTTGTTTGTTTGTTTGATTCCATACTATATGTATTGTATTCATTTTTGTGCAACTATGCTTTCGCCATCGTTTAAGAATAAAATGCTGTCTGTCATTTCTGAATTGCATGTCTCTCAGAAGATTCCTCGTGGAGTTAAAGCAAAAAGAAAGCACCTGTTGCTTAAGTTTTGCACACCAGTGTATATACTGAGATATTCAAGATTGGCGGATAGTATGTTATCTAAGTCTTCTACTATCTACAACTAATAGAACTAATTTTAAATGAAAATGATTTATTTTAATGTATTTCGAATTGCTTGATATTAAATGCATCATCTGATATTATTATATTGGCCATTATGATTATATTTGTATCTTACTATTATTACTATGTTTGTAGTTATGTAAGTAAGTATATATTCCGTATTCATTATTAAGTTATAATAAATATTGTAGACCTAAGCCACTTGGTGGACCGCAACACTTTGAAAAAATTAGAAGTAGTCTGTACCCTGGAAAAGTCTCTGCCCACCCTTGCTATAGAACCACAACTCAAACTATTCTGTTATGTCAAACGATGTGTACTTACATACATGAGCATACCTCAGAAACAGTAAACCGAAAAATCACACGAAAATTCAATTCTAATTTACTTATGGCAATAATTCATAGAATATCGAATTTGATTTTGTAGGTAGGGGTATGAGCATTTTTGAAGTTTAAGTAAGTAGTTCATACAATTAGGGAAATATTGCAACCATAGATGCAAGACAAAGGTTAAAGTATTTAAGAATAATTGTTTCAAAAATAAAATGTAGACCATTGCCTAAATATATTCTAATATTCACAACAGAATGAATTACGTAATAATTTATTCCGGTAGGGCGGCAGCGGCTATCTTAATAAATTAATGGTCAGGAAGTAAGAACCAACCATTAATTCATTAAACCGCAACAATTACAACTTTTATCGTGACATCCTAAATTAACGAATTAAAAAAAAAGCCACCTCGTGCATAATAACAGTTATCTGACCCTTGCCACCCATACTGGATTCCTCGCAACACGAAACTGCTCCACTTAAACTCCACAAATAACTCACTTTTTTTAAATTCCTCCGCTGAATCATAGGCAGAATAAAAGCAAACAAAAACACAAGGATGGAACACAAAACCCTCCACAACCAGATTAACCAGAACTAAAATGTTGAGAGAAAAAAGAAACGGGGCAAAGAGTAAACCTTGGGGCGGCCCACCCCGCTGTAGAGTGCAGTAAAGCATTATTGATTTCATAATCAAGAGAAGGCAGGACGTGCACCTTGTAAAGTACCTCTTCTATCCCAGCCTACTCTACTTCAGATGTAATAAGGTCCCCCAGGTAAGTCAGTAAGTAATAAAGTTACCACCATTAAGTCGTAGAAAGTGATTTAAGCCCGTACAAGGCCTTCTTCCTCCCACCCCTTCCTTTAAAGAAGGCACTGCTTAATCACCCAGTGGCACTACCGATTTCCTACCCCCCCCCCCTCTTCCTCCTTCCCTCCCCGCAGATGCCGTTTGGTGAATGAAGAAATATGAGATCGAAACAGCCAAGCTGCTCGGCGAAGAAAGTTATGTTATTACCGCTTGTGTTAGATGGAGAACTAAAAATAGCGGGGTCTCGAATTTTTGAGGGGTAATTATGACTTATTGACAGGGCCGGGTGTTTATTTTTACCCCCAACTGAAAGCGTTGTCGCTGGAAGCCAAGCAATTATCAGATTTTATTTGTTGCCATAAATGGCAGCCAACGGGTCTTGCTGAGTTTCTGGCGCCCATCCGGGCGAGTCAGGCTTTTGTCAGACTTGAAGAGTGTTTTCGATTGCTTCGGGATGGATGCCGAATATGGGGAAGGTGGGGGAGGGGGTATCTTCGAATGTTTTGATGGTTCGACCTTGTAAGTGAAAGTGGGGGAGGAGGCAAATATATAATCTCTACTCTGAAGGCTTCTACTCTTTAACTATCATTCTTGTTCTAAAGATGTAGTAAAGTAAGGAGGAAGATTTCCATTCAGATTTATAACCACTGAATGCCTCAATATCTGCTGTACATTATTGCATTCTCACTAACATTGGAGAGAACTATGACCAACTATTCTCAATCAGTGGAGAGAAGATGCTCTCCCTAAGAGATAACGAGAATGAGTGAAAGGAGTCAAGGTAATAATAGAAAATGAAGTAATTAAAACTAATAATTAAGGCAATATAATTCATCTCATTCAAGCCTTTAAAACAGATAAAAAAATTTAAACAAAAAAAATGGATATTTATTTAAAATTCAAAAATTCAATGAAAAGTTTCGTTTAGTGTAGCTATATTAGCATCTTGTTTTCACATAACAAGTGGCCGTTTCGGAACAGACCATGTCATTTTGACGACATTGAGGTAACAATCTCTACCCAGATTTCCGCACCGCAAATGCTAGTTGATTTTAATTTTTAATTTTTTTTTCTGCAAAAAACCTGAATTTAGCTATGACAAATCAACAAAACTAGTGGCGCGGTTTTGAAAAGAAGGCATAACTCAATCATTATTCCTGATCTAGGAAGGTGAGAACTTTTAAAACTGTTATTAAAATTTGGACCGCAAGTGAACCTTGTAGCAGGAGGAACCCAATACCTTCTCCCATGTACTATTAAAGATGTTATCGCTCGCATAAAAATGATGAGCCTTGTATAAAGCCAGGAACGTCAGGGGTTTTCTGGGTTTTGCCACACATTTTCTGCTATGCAATCGAGTATGCTCTGTGGACGACATTTCTCCGAACGATTGAAACGAAAATTTGATGCAG
>JAPMOR010015393.1:151356-171094 GCA_026543865.1 Argiope aurantia
AAGTTTCTTTCTACAAATTTTTTTCTTTCAGACTAACTTTCTACGTTCAAGATTTGATAAAATATACAAATTTGATTTAAAGATCAAAAACCAAATTTCAGTATTCTAGCTGAAAACGATTTTGAATAATATTTTCCCCCCCCCCCTCACAGGCAGGTAAGCAAAGCAACAGACTGACAACAGATATAATTTAGTGTAAATTAATTAAATCCATTCAACGAATTTCTTCATGAACAGATATAATTCTAAAATTCTGTTTGTCTGACTCAGGAATGTCTGATACATGTAGCTTTATCAAAATATCAAGTTCAAAATCTTTGATGATTACAATAGTTTTTCTTTGCGTACTAAGTAATGAGAAACTAAAAAGTACTGAAACTAACAATTTAAGTTTTTTTCATATATATTTGTCAACCATTCATTCAATTTTTATTTGCAAAAAGTGGACATCTCTTTAATGAAAAGAAAATCTTACATAGATACCGTGTCTTCCTTCTAATAAAAGGAATATTTCTCTCTGAATCATAGAACAAAAACATTAAACTCCATCCTCTGTTGTTCATTGCTTCGTCGCTCATTATTTCATTGCGGTTATAACAATTCACTCTCAACGAATTCAGCAATGTTTATAAATTGATAACATCGAATCATTCAATTTAGAGTTACATTTGAATCATATTTAATAGCATGTTTCATAATAACAATAAAGTTTCATTTATTTTTAAACTTTTAGGGTTATCAACATCTTTTTGACGCAAAACAGGAAGAATCAGTTAACAAAAGAGAGGCACTTAAGGAAGACATTTCCTGTTGCTTTCATTTAACAGGAAGTTATAGTTACATAATGCCAACTTCACCTTTAAACGCCGGAAGAAGAGTGTTTTTGAATTTAAATAAATGAGTCTTCTAAAAGAAAAAGTATTAATGAATTGCAAATGTTTCTTCAAAAAAAAAAAAAACTAAGTTTATTACAGCATCTAAGGTAGCAAGGTTTACCACAAATACATCTAATTAAAATACAGAACAATGCGAGGCGTTGACTCACACTTAAACTATTTTCCGTCTTTCCAAACAAATCGTAATTATAATAATCTTTCAAAAAAAAAAAAAAAAACTGTGAATTCACTCTCAAATGGCCTTGACTTTTTCTTGTCTCTCTTGTGACTTTGTATCTGTACTAACACAATCATTCTGCTTTCGCTAGGAACTTTAATCTTCAAATAAAACAACAGCCCGAAAAAAGTTTTTTAAAATTTTATTTTTTACAATATATATTCAAATTATTTGTTAATCTTTTTTTTTGGTATATTTTTTTCTCAGAAACTAGAAATATCCAGACATTATACTAGAATAATATTGAAATCTGGTCTCAAGATTTTGATAAATATCAGTATTGTAGATTTCCGAAAAAGTTATGTTGTAGAAATTTGCAAAGTACTTATTTTCCAATTATGTTTGTATGCATATTTATTTATCTGTCCGTGTGCGTATGAGAACAATAATTCTGAAACAACGAAGCAGATGAGTAAAATTTTACATGGATTCTTCACAAAAAGTGAGTAGACTAACCGGGCAGTCCTATGTATTCTGACGGAGAGTCCCGGACAGAATCAAGGACACAGAGTACTAGACAGTCATGAATTTCGAGACCATGTGTTCCCAGACTGATACAGTCAAAAACAGTCCTAAATTTTGACAATGAGTTCGTGATTAATGCAGCGCAGCGAAAAGTCCTGAATTTTGACAATGTATTCTCGGATTGATACAGAGTCATAGGCAGTCTTGAATTTTGACAATGTATTCTCGGATTGATACAGAGTCATAGGCAGTCTTGAATTTTGACAATGTGTTTCCGGATTGATGCAGAGTCATGGACAGTTCAGAATTTTGATAATATGTCTCCGAGTTGATACAGAATCACGGACAGTTCTGATATTGACAATGTGTTCTTAGGCCCATACAGAAGAATCACGGACAGTACTAAATTTTGATATTGTGTTCAAAGATTGAGGCTGAATCCCGGACTTAAATTTTACGTCTTCCCAAATAGTTTATTCCAACAACATTAATTACGTTTGATTTTTAAAAATAATGGTTTCAAAATATTTCTTAAAAAGTTAAATAGTTCTTTACGTTTTTTTTTTTCTCTCTTTCTCTCTGTCTGCTCACTTAGCATAGTATTTTGCAACATTTATAAAACTTCCATATGAATCTATAAACTATTTTTGAAAAATAATTTATCACAACCAGTTTATTACTTCTTTATTAAACTATTTTTCTTCGTACTTTTAATTAACTGAAAATCACCCCGTCATAGGAATGGAAAAAAAAGACCTAATTTAATGGGTCTATTTGAATAAAAGCAATAAAACAAAATTCAAAAAAACTTTCACCAAAGTGGAATGAATTTTGACAAGATATCTTAAAAGCCCACTTTGTATGTTGGCAGGTTTCTCATAATTGCAAAGCAAAGCGAGGCGTTGAACCACGCCAAAACAATTATCCTCCACCCCTATTTCTCAATCCCCTTAGAAAGCAGCACGAAAAAAAATCTTACAACAATATTATGCATTCACTCCAGTGAGTCTCTTCTGGTACCAACATAATCCTCCCCTCGACTCACAAAGTGGAATTTCAAATTAAGAAAAAGCGACTGGCAAAAGGATAAAGTACGATAGAAGAATTCCGCGACCAACTTCAAAGTATTTCGTCGCCAAGTTTAATTGCCTTTCTTTTAAAGATTCTTTTAGTTTTTTTTCCCCCTTGTTTCTTACCCACGCACAAAAAAATGTATAGTGTCTGAGAGAGGCAAGGGTAGTGAAGTGAAGGGATGAGGGAAAAAAGTTCTTTGGATGATGGAAGTAAAATAAATGAATAAATTCCAAGGCGGAGGATTTCCCAGATTCCAGGGAATTGGAGGCTGACATGCTAACACTTCGTTCCTCTTCTGCACCCGTAATCTTGCAGATTCCTGGAGGAGCCCAGCAATGGGGACTCGGTGGCGCCGACAGAAATGGGGTATGTCTTCGGAGTTCTAATATTGACTGTGTGGATTGTTGTGGAGATAGAAGTTGAAATGGACAGGAGAGGTTTCGCCTGAGTTTCTTCTGCTTATATATATCTATATATATATCGTTTTACTCGTAAAGCAAAGGGGGAGGGAGAGTTTTAGAACTACTCTGAGTGGGGTACCGCAATGGTTCATGCTAAACATACAAGCGATTTTGTATTAGTGGACTCGCATTTGTAGCTAAATATATATTTCTAGATATGTTGTAGATTTCGTTCGAGATTTTTTTTCATAGAACAGAAAAACCCCAGTAATTAATATATATCTACTTTCCCCGGGTTTCGTCACTTATCTAATCTTAATATTATACCCTAATACAAATGTCTAATTATAAACCAAGAATAGGATTGGGTGAAATTGCATCAACTTGATATTTTGCATCAGGCACGCAAAAGTATCAGGTACACAAAATTTATACAAATGAAGAGTATCAGGTATTCGCTATCAGTAGAGCCAAGAACAGAATCTCCGACCTCATTCGTTTTTGATCCGGTGATACTAGTATATCAATCTGATATAAAGTGTTAGATCGATATATTCCGTTTGGTAGCCTTCTGGCCCCACGACGTTATCAGCATGAGTGTTTTTTTTAAGCTAAATGTATAATATTTTATATTCATCCTCATATAACCGTGTACGTACCATTAAAAAATTCCTGTCTGTTCCTACATTAACAATATCCTCCTCCTTCCTCTTCTCACCCATTCTTCAATCACCATCTAAACCAACACCACCATCAATTCCGTCGAACGAAGAACTGGAACTCCAATTTGGAATCATTCGTATCAGCAACCAATTCGATAACTTGTGCCCACCGAATCCCGGTTTCATTCCAAAGGAAAAAGAATCAGCTAGCCTTTAAATCAGGTACAAAAGTACCAGACATGACTGAGTAACAATATCATTGTGCATCTGATACAGCAAAGGCGAGTATTAATCGAACCCTAATAAAGACCTCACATGTGTAGATATGTGTAGATTTGTTCTATGTTGTATCTGTAATAGTATGCCTGGGAAAGTAAGAGATTAAAGTCCTGGCTTAAATCGTCATTTGGAAAATGATTAGATCCATTTGAAATCAACTCAAAACGGGAAAAAAAAAAAAAAAACTAGTTAAAAGTCAAACTATAAGGCAGAGACTTCAGAATTCTAACAGCGGTCGAATGGCCGAAAAATTTGTAGCTTCATGCCTGGTAGAGCTACAAAAAATTGGGTAGCACAGGAGTTTAACTAAAAAGTAGTCGACTCCTGTCGGAATGTAATTTTTGTTCCAAAGATAAATAGGCTCTTCAGGTCTTTATGATAAAATCTAGAAGGAGATAATAAATTTTCTATCAAGAACTTTAGATTTAATTTATGCTATAAACATAAACTCCCGGGGGATGCATCTCGAAATGAGGATGAAATGCTTCCGGTATGGTGGTTGGATCTCGTCACCCTAGAGGGTGCACAAAAAGGTGGGAGATTTGGCTCCACCCATCGATGACGGGACGTACTTCCTTCGGGAAGGGTTTTACCGTGGCCGGTGATGGCCCTTAAGACTCAACCACAGTTCCCGCCAATCGCTGTTGCGGCGGTCCGGTACCTTCGAACGGGTTGGAGAGTCAATATGACTTATGCTATAAACATACCTTTTACATGCTTGATAAGTTGTCAATAACGAAAGAAACTTGTTTCAAGTCCTATTTTATAAGACCTTCAAAAATCAGGGAAGATAATGTTGATTTTTTTGAAGCAAATGACAAATATTAATGGGTTACCAAGCAATAAAATAATCAAAAACCAACAGTAGCAAAACTTCTCTACATTCTGGACATTCCATATATTCAAACATATATTCTGAATAGAGTTTATTGTTTATGTTTTCTGATGTGATCTTATAGATTTTATTACTTTTCATAGATAAATCAGTATAGAATACGGCAAGACATGAAATCAATTTGTTGATTTCGAATATAAAAAATTATTTTTTCGCAAATACGATTCAAGTATTAGTAAAATAAGTTGTTTCTGCATACAAACAAAACATGCTTGAATATTTTAACATAAAATAAATCAAATGCATTTTCATCTTTAAATTTCAAATTTGCGAACATGAAAAATATTGGTATCAGATTCGAAAGCTTACTTTCGTTATAGATACCAATACCATTTTTTTTTATCTAGATATTTTTGATTATTTCCCAAAAATGATTAACAACCAAAATTCTTTTTGTTCACTAAATTTACGTTTCCTCATCTCAAACCTCACATTTTTTTCCCTTCAGTGCCATTGGTTTTTTCAGTCTGGAGCCTTATCCGTTTCATAAAGACTGTCACCATAAATTGCAAGTCCAAGAAGCGCAAACGTCGAAACAGATCGAAGGATTCTTTTTTTAAATAGCTTTTTTTATTATTCTTACCATTCCTTTTTCTAATTCCTGGCTACGATCAGCAGACAGTAGGGCAGGATGTCATGATTTTATAGTTTTGGCAGAACCTTAAATTGACGCCCTTCCCAGCACGCGATCGGTGTTTCCTGTCTCGGCGCTTGCGCAGGTGATGCTCATTCATAACAAAGTGCCACGACTGCCTTCCTCTGTTCCATTCGTCAGCAAAACGAGACGCTTTTGAAGAGTGGGATGCATACATTAGCACGTTTCTTGTTAACAATGATTATCACTTACGGTAAAAGCTTTTCGAGTTCTGTTTTGCATTTTTGGTGCAGTTATTCGTTTTGCAATAAAAGAGACAAATCATCATAATGATTTGTCTCTTTTGCAATCAAAAGAGACAAATCATTGTACAAATCATCTAATATCTTAGCTAGTACACATGCTATATAACGAATCAAAAAAGGATTTTGGTGATTGATCTTTTGGGCTCTGTCTAAAGTTCTGAGAATCCAATTCGCCTCAGACAGCTAATGGCAAAAAGAACCGTAGACTATTTTTGAACGATTCATTGCTCTATTTTTTCATTCTAAAATACAAAAAAAAAAAGTATCTGATGTTCAATATATATATATATCTTTTAAATTCTGTCTTCATCTGAGATCAAAACAATAATTTGCAACATTTAAAGAGTGACTTCTGTAGATGCATTCCACTTCATATGATTGTCCAATAAGAACAGACTTCCATTATAGAACTTTTTTTTTTCTCAATTAATCATCTGATAATAATTCCACATCTATTACTCATTATGCTTTTGAATATTTCCCTTCACTGCTATCAGCGCATCTGTTAATAAGCAGCAATAGAATAATGGCGAGGGACAGGCTAAGCGCTAAGCGCCGGTGAGGCAAACATAAGTGCGTACTTAGAGTGAAGTATTTTGAGAGGTAGAAAAAACAATGCCATGCTGGACGCCACTTACACTTGCCGAACTACTGAAGACTATTGGGTGGGATATCGTTGGTACATTATTTCTAAGTAGACACTTCCTTAACCATTTTCATTTACTGTTCTTGAAAATGTTTTCAATTCGATTTTAACTTTCGGCAAGCGTATCCTGAAACCAGCTATCAATGTTTTATCTTTTTTCTTTCAGTAAAGACAGAAATATAGCGGTTTGTTCTACAGTAAAAAAACAGAATTTGTTGTTGTTGTTGTTGGTTTATACATAAAGTACATAGCAACAGGAAAAGTTATTTAATGACCACTTTTATTAGTAATCAATTTTTCTAAGAATGCAATACATTTATAGAAGCTAGTTTTCGGAAGCGTTAGAAACTGTCTTCCGAACTGAGGTGCGAGGAATTGCTTACGCCTCTTGATAGCTGAATTCATTTCTAACTTCTCTACTGCCAAGATTAGATTCACTATTTACACTATCCAAAATGCGGTCTATATCTCGACATCCACGACAGCTTCTTCTTTTGAAATTATTCTCTGAGAGCTCTATTTCCATGTCATCAGTATTACTATCAAATCGCTTCTATTTATTACTGTTTCAGATGATATACATTTATCCTTGTATGTATTCATAATTACTATCCGTATATCTGCTGATAAACAGGGACTCCTTTAAGAATTAAAGGAGTCCATGGGAACATAGGGTATTTTAAAAGTTTTTTTCCAAGTATATCCATATTTTTTCTATAAACATATTATAAGGTAGAATGTACAAAATGATGTTATAAAATGAATATTAAAATTAGGTAACTACAAATTAGTAAAAATCGGATCAATGGACAGAAACATACCATCAGGCTGTACAACTGTTTGTCTTGAAATAAATTAACCCTATCCATTATTTATAATTTTTAAAAACGCATAAATTAACTGATATTCTGTGAAAATTAGGAAAATATCATTTTTTTTAATTTCTGATTTACATTTGATGAGGCCTTTAACTGTCGAGATATGGACCTCCTTTAAATAGTCCATTTAGATAGAACATTTAGTTATATATGACACTTGGTCACTAGAACAATTTTCCGGGTTTCTAAAGAAAGGAAGGGGGGATAAATTCTAGTTTGTGTAGATTATATATAAATCCGATTTGATATTAATTTGCATTTTTCTCAAGACGATTGATTTGCAGTTACCTAATTATTGTACCCATTCTACGATATATGTCAAGGATCAGATCAATAAAGAATTTTTTTTACGTCACATTTTTTTATTTTTCGCATACTAAACATTCTTTTATAATGCTCCACAGAAATTTTATTCAGATGTTTACATTATTCAACTGTTTTGCCTGTTCCACATAAGTGTAATTTCGCTCATATATTCTGTGCCCAACACACAGAACATGCCGGCAGCATTTGTCGACAGGAAACAATGGGCTTCAGGAGTCACCAAAACCTCGTCCTGAAGTTTCCCATGCGTTACCAATGAATTCAGCTATTCAGAAAGTGCGCAAGGATCCACGGATCGGAATGTGCCAAATAACATCCGCGGATGAATTTTTGCATCAAAGTTTCTTTTATTTTGCATACCAAAGGCAATTACCTGAACCGATGGAATGCGATTCAGACACCAGCGATCGACCCCGAGATACCGAATGTCACACTGCAACAAAGAAGTGGACGCATACCGCGGCGTCTGGCAAAAGAAGGGTTGCCCTGGAATTTCCACTTTCGGCCATTTCAGCCGATAAAGACGTTTGCTATTAGCATACAATGAGAACGAAAACCATGGACGTCAACCCGAAATTTGCAACACCGAACAGGCAGGCAAATGAGAAAATAATTGGGTGAAAAAAGGAAAGTGGATACGCAAGGGGCGTACAGACAAAGTGGGGGGTGGGGTGAAGGGTCTAGTGCAGGAGTCGGCAGACTTTTCAGACAAATGAACCAAATATAAGTGTCATAAAAATTCGAAAATCGTCCAACGGTCCTAAATCATTTTTGAACACTTTTTACTTTGCTTTAGATGTTTCATGATTGTAAGGATGGAATTTATTATCGACTTTTTACTAACTTGTTATGTGTTAGATTTCTCAAATTTTGTGCAATTATTGTTTAACCATGATAATAGGAAAATTAATTAATAATTAGAGCTCCTTATATTAATTTAAAGTAAAGCTAATTTTACAGGTGTTGCTTTATCTAGAAATTAATTTTAGAAATATTAATATTAACCATAAATTATGAAATATATTAATGATTAAAAAATATAAAATTATAAAAGACGAATAGTTTTTAGATGCCGTTTTATTAGAATAGTAAAAACTTGGAAATGCTGTTTTGGGTAACGAAAAATCAAGCAATATTATTAATAAATTCAAACTGAAGGTAATCATAAGAAAGAAATTTAGACAAGAGTTTGCAATATTTCTTCGCTAACTTGTGCTAACTACGAATCTTTTAGTTAGGTTGCTATTGTGACAGATTTGTTAACTACCATATACTCCACTACTTTGGGATATGCCGCAGATTCTGTCTTAAAACCAACTTTTTGTGCAAAAGTAAATGAATTGAAACTATGCAAATAGTAAAATTGGCTACCACTTATATGTTACCTGTATGACCAAAGGAAGTTACATAGTGCAGCTATTAAGCACAGAAACGAAACCTTATGTATTGTCCAAATTTTTTCTTATGAAAACAACAGCCGTAACACTACCAATATTACCCCTTTGTCAATGTTTACTTTGAACCATTTTATTCAGTGGTGGATTTACACAATTTGCCTTTTCTAGATTTAAACACTCAGATTTACACAAAAGTTTCCTCTCTTTTTATGAGCTGTCGAATTAATCGTGTATTTATATACCTTTTTAATTTGATCAACCTATTAATACTTTATTTCAGGTTAATTTTTAATTTTATAAATTTCTGAAAATGAATATGTTATTATTTATTTATTATAACCCACGACTGCATAGCATCCACATTTGTACATTATATTGTTCAAGCAGACGCTCTGGGTTTATAAGTAATGTAAATTCAAAGTGTACGAAATGAAACATATAGCATCCTGAAAAATAGTCTTCTACCAAGTTTTTATATGATTATAATATTTTTTTTAATTTATAGAATTCACACTTTTTACAAATTTATTCATTTGGCAACTAGGTTAATAACATCTTTTTATCCACTTATCTAATCTGCCCCATCACCCAATGACCCTAGGCAGCTACCCAGTCTACCTAGTCAGGAATCCGCCTTTGATTTTACTTGAAACTGTTTTTGCTTTGGACAACATTTTTGTTACAGTGCAGCCTATGTAGTAATACAGCCGTACAGTACAAGCCTTACAGTAGAGCCTATATAGTAGCTCTTGTGCTATAAATATCCAAATCAAATAATATTTTTTCCCTGTCTTAGTTTACAGAGAAGTTACAGTCGATTGCAACTAGTTGTTTTAATTCACAAATCTGCACAGAAGCCACTTGGAAATAAGCGGAACATTTTATTAAAAACCTGAAGAAAGATATTGAAACAGGGATTGTCCTGGTTAATTCGGGACGTCTGGCTACTTTCGTGATAACTAACTCCCGAGCTAAAAACCACACATCAGAAGTTACCGCCTGAAACGGAAAGGGAATGAGAAGAAGAAAAAAACCCATCCCAAGAGCATAAAAAAAAGTGCGATTTCAGCTCATGTGGGAAGAAGGCCCAGACACAAAAGAGTGAAGGAAATTGAGCATGTCGGGTGCTAGGAGTGAGTGCAAAAATCTTAATTGGGGCACAGGTAATGAATACTCGTCTAGACGGCGTCTCACAATGCTCTTCTCTCCACTACAGGAAGAGAAGGAGTCCCGTTGACTCGAAGCAGCAGTCCGATAACCTCGCGGATAATAAAGACGAGATTAGGATCCAGAAGACTCTTGCGGCTGGGATGGATGTACCCCGTACAACACGGAGAGTAACAGACGGGTGAAGAATCATTCTTTACAAGGAGTGCTTGTTTCTCATGCATTCCTGAGCATGCGAGTAAGGAACAACAAGCAGAACTCTCGATAACGCGGAGGCGTGGGTGGGACTTTTCGATCTGTGAGCAATGGATCTGGGATCGAGGTTAACGGCCTAATCATTTCGGCAGGGTGAGGCGGCTCTCATGAAAAGGGATATGTTGGGCGACTTGAGAAAAATTTGCACTGAGGAATGATGTTAGAAATTGTTCTTTAGAGATTCCATGTCTGTCTTTAGTATACGGATTAATAAAAGGGTCTGAGTACAAGTTAAAACACAAAAGCGTTTAAAACAACAGCATGGATAACAGTTCATTTCTTCCTACAATAAATAGTTATCCCAAATGTTTGATTTTTCTTTTACTTGTTTTGAATTGGCGAAGAAATTTATCTTAGGAAAGTACATTTTGTGAACTAAATTTCAAATACAGATTGGGAGATAAAAAATACTCGCTACAGCACTTCTTATATAATTACATTAAAAAAACTTTTGACTTCAAAAATGGTTTTTAAAAAAGAGCACATTGTGGAAATTTTTAATCCTATCCAGGTACTCTGGAAATTATAAGATTAACTTTTGTAGTTTAAAGAACCATTTCCATTCAATTTGAAAAATGGATGGTCAGTTAACTCGGTAAATAAAGGGTTAAAATTGGGATTATTCTGATAAAAAATCTGCAACAACAACGAGATGATGTTACGGCGTTAAAAGTTTTCACATCAGAATTTCGATTAAGGAATTTTGATTTGTAATTGTTATAAACGAATAAATAAGTTTTGACGAATGAAAAAATTAAGCTTTTTTTTTTTTTTTGCTACGAATTACCTATAAATAAAAAAAAAATTAAAGGGAAGTAGGGTCTTAGTGAAAATGAAAGAATCAGTCCAAACCTGTCGATTGACAAAAATAAAATCAGAAAGCAACAGAACTTATTGCATTGTCCATTGAAGTTACTTTAAATATCTGCTGTATTACCAGGATACTAAAGTTTCTGGGCTCAGTTTTGCTTGCTGGATTATATTCAACTTTATATCTATCTCATGAAAATGATGAATTTGATTGATTATTTTAAATAGTAAATAATTTTTACTCACTAAGTCCGTATTTTCTAACTTTTATTTACCTTTTAATTTGATTCATTTGGTTGAATTTGCGTTTCAATTAAGAATTAATTACAAGATACTGAATCCTGTTCTTTAAATTATGTCGGCTTCGAAGGAAACGTAAAACATTACATAAATGATGGATTTTTGAACCTGTGGCCCCAACTTGTATAAGCGGGGTTGTACCGTCTCTTAAATCGTGATAGGTTAGTGGTAAAGGTAAAGAGACATGGTCCCTTAGTTAGTATTATTGTCTGCCAAAGAAAAGTCGGTCAAATTCGAGGAGCACAAGGAATGTCTTTGCAATCGAAGCAGCATAGCTATCGATAATAAAAATTTCAATAATGAAGTAAATTAAATAAGGTACAAATTATAAATGGATTAGTAAATAAGGTTTATTAGTTTATTAATAACATTAAAAGGTTAATAAACCTTTTTTTTAAATTGATAACTATAGAAAATTGAAATTCAGATTAAATTGAAATATATTAAAGTTACATAAAAATAGGGATTTAAATTTTAAAATTTAATATGAAACTAATTTTGGAGATTTTGTATTTTTGGAAAAAAAAAGTTTCCTCTAAATTTTAAAATAATGGACCGATAAATAATTTTTATTATAATAATTGATGTTCGAAATCATTTCCTGAAGTTTTCAAATAGATTTATTTAAAAGTACGTTTAAAAAAAAATTGACAAGTTATTTAAAGAAGTTTTAAAATATTTTCATTAATACCAATCTAGAACTTTCGAACGCATAAATCTAACTGGAATAACTGTTTTATAAATGACAGCCATTTATACAAATAGAAAGATATCCTAATTATACGAAATCCATGGATAATCCGCGAAATAATTGGAAATCATTAATGATATGTTTTTCTTTTTGTATCTTGTAAATATATAATCGTTACCTAATCATAAATAAATATTGGTAAAACAAAGTCCAAAGTGATACCATTTTGAATACAATACAGAAATTTTCTCGCATTCTTCCTAATAAGGATTTCTCTTTTCCCCCTCCTGCATAAAAATTAAGGACTTTAGGAGAGTGTTTAGATTTTTACTTTTGAAAACCCAGAAAAGGAAAAATACCAATTAGGTTTACTACAAATTAGGAAAGATGATGTGTTCTTAGGTTAGAGAGAAAAAAAAAAAATCCGTTTCCACCTTTTTTCCAAAATTGTACTTTTTTTTTTATGAAATTGCTAAATATCATATTACAAACTTATATACATTTGTTTATACATTTCAAGAGACCCAAAGCTTCAGTTCTTATTTATGAGATTTTGAGTTTAACTTGTTTGGGTTTGAGAGGAATTATGTGGGTTACAAAATTTTGTACGGAGATTATTTTTTTATATCACTCGATAACTATCAGCAACAGCTAAAAAATGTGTCTAGGCTATAAGTATTCTGCTTAAAATGGTTGAATAACTGTTTTAAATTGAATTTCTTATATATTTATCATGGATCTTTTTTCTGAACTGATTCAAAATGATTCGCAATAAAAAAAAAGTATTTAAATAGAAACGAGGGCACATCATTTCACGCTATCGAAAAAGGGCAGATTGTTTGGAAATATCTAGTGTCGGCTCCTGATCAATATAAAGGGATCGCAATGAAACGTCAATCACGCTTTCATTTCCTATTAGTACACAAGTGAGCAGAATATCAGCCGTTTGAAACAACCGGGGATATTTCTCTTCTAAACCAGTCTTGTTTACATTTGTTTTCTTTACTATCTTCTCTAAATTATAAGAAATAGGCTATAATTAGACAAAAACTGCGCACACTAAGTAAAATTTGTAATTTTATACATTTTTGAAAATTTTTGAAATTTTAGACCTCCTTGAATCCGAAAAACATATGTTTAGAAAATATAATACTAGAATGGATAAGTTAATTAGCCCTTTTTTAAAAAATTAAAAATATTTTTGACTTGAAATATTTCTTAGAATATATCATGGTGAAAATGTTTTTCTTCCTCCTAAGTATATAATTTACAACTAAGAAATACAGTTAGTAGTGATAAATACGAACTTAAATAACTTATTTTTCAAATAGCAGTTTTTAATTTAACATTTCAGAATCAAATACAGTGTTCTCACTCGTACAAATAAAACAGAAAGAGCACAAGAGAAAATACCAATCTGTACATTTTCACTTTCTCGTATATGAAGTATATAAAGAGAACCATTGTAATCTTCGAAATTCAATTTTCGACACATCTCTCCATGTTTTAGACATCCTTGAGTCCGAAAAACACATATTTGGAATATTTCTTTCTATTAAAACTTTGAGTTAGTCGGATGAAATTTGGCATATCATCTGTCCTTTAAATTAATAGATTTCTGTGAAATTGTGAACGAAATCTATTTATATATTTTTTTGGTACTCAAATGTAATTTTCAAAATATAGATATACTTCAAATGAGGGAGCAAATCCATCTGCCGGTTTGTACTTTCCCAAGCATTTAAAGAGATAACTCATGACTTAAATATATGAAATTTGGTGTGTGATTTTGTTACTACAGTGGTAATTTTGTGTCAAATTTTGGTTTTAATCAGTTGATAAAAGATGTCCAAAATACACATTCGTACTTTTTCACTAATTACATTTCAGCAATCACTCGCTAATATGTTTTTTCCTAACTATTGTTCGCCAATGGCATACAGTTAGTAATACGCAAGTACATTCATGCAAAACACTCCCTCTGGTTTATTTCAACAGTTACAGTTTCAGTTTATATCTTATTGGCACTAACAAGCATTAGAGTTTCTATAACATTCCTAATTTTAGAAGACAAAAGTGGGTGTATTGCTTGAGGGCACCGCCCGATATTTAAGACAGCAACTTTTTAGAGTAAACTTTAAAAGCTAAACTTTTTGAATCAAAATCGAACAGTCATTTGATGAGAGGTTTCCTAGCTATTAGTTTATTTATACTGTTTAAAACTTTTTAATGCAAATAACGTAGAGTTGGCGTCAAATGGATGATTTCTTTAAATGCTCGGTTCATATTAAGATGACACAGTGAACTCGATTTGATATCTAAATAATTATGCAAAAATATAATAATGCGCAGTAATGAGTTTAATAGCTACGTAAATTTCCCCATAAATAAACTCTTTACCCTATTCTTCATTGTTACAGTATAGCTGTTCATTATTACCAGTCCAATAAAACTAATTTTATTATATATGTTTTTTTTTGCATAAGCGGTGCGAGTATAAATGTCCCGAGATTCATATTCATAAGATATTACGAAGACCTTAAGACATTTATAATATCATTTAAGACAAATATGATGAGGGGTATGAAAAAATTCTATCCTTCGGGAGGGGAGGGGTAACCTTCATTAAACCATTAATGATTACAGGGTGCAAAAAAGATCTGAGAGTTGTTTAACCTCGCTTCGCCACCGCCCTACTTTGTATATGGAAATATTTAAAAACAAAATTTAAATAAATAATTAATTAATATAATATAATACGTTCATAATAAATAATAAAAATACGAGTAAATTGATGTAATTCGCATGAGTCCTATGGAAAAAAGGACAAAATCCTGAACTACAAGGGGAGGGACCTCCAAGGGGAAATTCGATACATGTCAAGGGGAATTCCATATCTTATTTTCAGATGGAAGGAAAAAAATGTGGTTGTGAAGGGGGGGGGGGGCTGTCATGCAAATGCTTTGCCTTAAAGTCAAGTCCGGTTTCGCCATTGTCCATTCTTCTAATTCATTCCTAAAGCAGAAAAAGCTAGCACTAGCATTCAGTGAATAATCTTGGCTAAAAATCTATCGTTCTATAGCGGCGGATGGGATAATTAAAAATTTTTCTGCAAGAATTTTGCAGATTTGATTAAAAAAAATCATTCAAAATTTAAATTCCTGCAAAATAGTTTCCTAATTAATGTTGAACTTCGAGATATCTGAACAATTGTATTATTATCCAATCTCCAAAAAATTTAATATCTTTCGATATACAACTCTACGAACTGCGGCGTCTTTACGATCGCTCCCTTTCCAAACTAAATTTAGACGAATGTTAATAACAATTTCGTCCGCCGAGTCGAAGCGTCAGAAATTATTGCTGAAGCGAAAACCATTTCGTCGCTGTCCTTTTTCCCTTAAAAAAAGGGAGAAGAAGACGAAGACGAACATTTCCGGAATTCATACCTAAAATTCTTAGCCATCCCCCTTTTAAAAACTAATTTAGAAACGCAGGCGAAAGAGGAGTAGAAAACGATTCTACAGGGGTGGAGGGGGGAATAAACAAAAATAAAAAAAGAGAAAGAGCCCACCGCATTTCAATTTTATTTTAGGCACCGGCGCTCTTTTTATTCCAGCGGTCTAGACTGTGAGTCTAAATGGCAGGATATATTTGGCGAGCCCATGGCTCAAAAATATAAATCATTCAGTTCATTTGCCACGCACGGATTGCGTCAGTGCTAAAGTGGGTGTGGAAGAAACCTAAATGCCTGCCAATCGGATTGCGGTGAGTAGGCGGGGTTATCCAAAATCCACGCATGGAAGAGCACTTGATTAACTGGAATCTCTTTTTTCCGTTCCGCAAAACCAACTGAACAAACGTGATTGATTCCCCCTCTTGTCTCTGCCGTCCCCCCCTCCGGTCTTCACGCTCTCTGGCCGACAGAGATCAGTCGCGAAATTATTGAAACCATCACCCTTTTATTTTATTTTTTGAAACTGTCTGTTCATTGATGGTGAAGTTCCACCACTTTTAGAGAGGGTTAATAGTTAATGAAAGAACTACAAACGGCTACTAATGATGCGTTAGGTAGTTTTATTGTCGTGGAAGTTATGTACTCTTTCAAATTGTGCTGAAAAATTTACGGCGAATGAAAGGTTTTTCGCTCCGGTGTTATGGGAAAATGATCGGATTGCATTTCGCAAAATTAGTTATGGGGGGGGGGTTAGAAAAGCAACCTTGGAGCACGACGATGATATTGAATTATTGTGTTGTGCTTAGTACTCGACTCTCTAGGTGGAGATCTATACGGGTACAGTGACTTGACATGTCGATAAATTTAGGATTGCCCGGAATTTTATATTTATTAAGCGACTCACTTTTATATCCACCAAAAAAATATTACAATTTCATAAATACGAAATAAGAACTTTAAGAAGAACGGTTATCCTACGGTTTTGTAGTACAAAAAAATATTTAAAAATTTAATTGTGTAAAGTTTTTCAAGTACTGAAGATATTCTGTGCAACGTGCAAAGATGGTTAAATTTAAATATAAATGATAACAATAGAGAAGGGACGGCTCCAAGATGTGTAGCCTGTGCCGAAGAACAAGGCTTCGAACATATAGGAACACATTTGTAATTATTAAATAAATGGAATCAATGAAATGAACAAATGGAATTTATATGATTGCCGGCTGCAACAAAATAGAAAGGGAAGCGAATGGAAAGTAAACCGGAAAAACACTGGAACTGAATACCAGCTGAAATAGCTCATAGTCTAGATTTTTAGAAAGTTTGAAAAAATTATACAAATAGAAAAATGAGAAGAGTACACATCTCTTAAAGGTTTTGCACTACTACAGAATAGTGGCAAGACTAATACGTAATTCATTCCGAAATAAGTAATAATATAGGATTATCTTCAGGACATAGTTAATTATTTTACTAACCGTCGCCAACCGTAAAAGGAATTTTTAAAAAATCATATATATATAGATTTTATATGGGATTTTTTTCCTCTGAGCATTTTTATATATGACATTCTGAATATTCCGAAAATAGTTATAGACCTTGAAAAGTAAAATGCATTTTACTGATATATATATATATCCTTTAGGATTCTAAGTAGCTCAAGAGAAATGAAAAAGCAGTATGCCATTTAGCATTTTTAACTCCATATGTATTTCTTATCTTCTACTATATTTTAAATATGTATTATGTCTAAAAAATGAGCGTGTACTTAGACCTTATAGAGCGTTAAACATACATACCAATATAAGATATATATAAGGGTAGAAGAAGGAATCTGCTATTGAATTTCGCACTAGGTGCTGAATATTCTGGAGTCGGCCTTAACAATAGACTTAGTTCAATTTAGTTAAATTATTCCCCGATTTGAAGCAGTGCATGACTGTAGAGACCACCTTCATAAACATGAACTTGATAAAAAAGGCACCTTTCCTCTCAACTGAAACCATAACAACGAATGGCCATCAACATATTTAAAGCACAAAGTTTGCATATATATTATAAATCTTAATTTAAATAAGGCTACAAATTCGGGAATCTCAAGCTCTGAAGCCGAAACTCTGTAAAGAAGTCATCATGGCCATTGCATTAATTATACTAGAAAAAACATTGTATATATTAAATTTTTGGCCGTTTCACGCCTTAAGGGAGAGTTAGTTTCTACGTCCAGACGCTAATGTTATCCAAACAGCTATCTCTCCAATCAATTCATAAGGCCGCAATGATCTTATACCACAATATGTATTTCGGTACTGAAGGGAGTTATCAATTTGATATCAACGATTTGCTTCTAAACCCTGGGGATAATATGGAGCAAAAATGTCTCTAATTACGTGTTTGATATTTCAGCTGGTGGGAGTATGGGTGCATTATTCAGCTGCTATCAATTTACATGACGCCGCTTATCACTTCAGTGACATTTTGTCGCCAATGCTTTCTCTGTAACAAGTAGACAAAACTCAAGTAAGAATTGCCCGACAAGCTTCTATCGACTGCCAGAAAAACGCTAAGAGGCTTCAAAAACCTATATACCTATAGAACATTGCACTTATATCTTTGATTTCTTTCCCACCTGTGAGGGACATTCTTTGCAAAAGTGTCACAAATAACTTGCCTGACATGTGGTAAGATTGTGCAGAACTCGACTGTTATCAATGTACGTCTAGACACTAACCATTTCTAAGGGACTTTGCAATCTGTGAGGAACATTCTCAACATAGGTATCACAAATAACTTGCCCGACACTTTCCTATATGGGAAATATGTGCAAAACTGAACCTTTATCAATGTATTTCTCGCTAATAACCGTTTCTACCGGATTTTCCATCTAGGTTTTCTCCAACAAGTATAAGATGTTTGCAGTAGATCTGACATGTTGCAGTAGATCTGATTTATGTCGGACAATTCATTAATGCCAAATGTCGGATAATATATTATTTTCATCATATTTACATAGAGGGCGGATATTGGGTGAAATCAAGTCTAAATCATGATACTCCGATTATGCTTTTACAACCAGCTCATAAAGCTCTTGTCGCTGAATTGTTGTTTTTAAAGTCCGAATATGGTCCAGAATAACATTTTTGCCTCGAATTAACCCAGGAGTAGCTACAAATCGGAGATTTGGTAATTTCGAATCAATGGATTGAATTTAAAATCTTATCTGGGCTAAAAATTTTATTCCGTCTAATTAAACGTCTTGTTCAACCCATTTTTATTGTTCATCTCATTACTATCTTGACAGTTTAAAAGTATGAAAAAAATTTAACTCTCAAAAAATGGTTACAAAAAAAAAAAAATTCCAATGATCTTTATTACTTTAAGAGAAATTCAAATGGAATATTATTTAAGTTTTTAAATATTGTTTATCTTTAAGCGAGTGGGAACTGTAACAGTAAAGAACTCATCAATTTCGTCTCAGTTATAATTTCATTTTTCCGTTATCATAATACCTTTTCTGGCAAAACATTTTTGTGGGTTCATTATTGATCAAAAGCAATTTTCTGGGCATGAGTGTACATTTTATAGGCAAATTGAATGAGAAAAAATTAATTTTGTGATTAGTGTTTGGGTCTTGGAGACTAATTCATTGATTTTGCCAGTTATTTTAACTATATAGATTATGCTAATTCAATTATCGTATAATTCTAGTTCAAATTTTAACTAATCTTTAACCTCTCATTTACTACAGTTGTTCAGAAGGAATGCGTTTTCATTGGCTCTTATAGGAGCTAACTTAGTACAGGTACCTAAAAAGTTTTACTATAACTTTTTACTAATTGCTGGTTACTAACAATTGTTTTGCTAGTAAAACTTTTTAGGTACATGTTTCATTTTTTTAAAAAAGTAAATAAATATTTACTTTCTTTGATGTGTTATTTTCACTCTAGCTTTTAAAGCATATTTTTCACATCTCTCCAGAAGCAAATTTCATATGATTTTTAATTTATGTTTCGGCTTTATGTTT